>JAKCPB010000219.1:0-79853 GCA_021442155.1 Cymbidium sinense | reverse complement strand
TGGAAAAATTATGACTTAAGAAAATCCCATGAATTGGATTTGAATTTTGAGTTTAGTTTGATTGAATTTGAATTTTTCATTTATATATGTGAATATAAATTAGAATATAAATGGATTAAGTGAGAAATCTCAAAGATTTGATTTGATTTAGATCATGATTTTGCTAAGTCCTTAAGAGAATATTAAGGACTTTGGCAAAAATTTGGACTTAGAAATTTTAATGAATTTTGATCATGGGTCAATCATGGATTTCAATCATATGGAGTTGATTTAAATTTGGAGAAAATCACCAAGACAATTTGGAGTTTTGTTGAAAGTAGGAAAGGAAAAAGTTAAGGGTAGGAAATTTTCCTAACACCCCTAAGGCATGACCTATTCCTATGGATAACTCTCTTCTAAGTCTCTAGGCTAGGTTTGAGTATCCACCTAATCACTAGATGTGTCTTATGACTAAGGAACTCTTAAAGTCTAAGAGTGGAATCTTATGTCTATGATGGAGGGGTTGAGAGCTCATTCTAAAATGAGGTCAACACCTCCAAAAAAAATAGAAATCTCTCTATATTTGAACACCATTTAGTTTACCTAAATTTGTTAAGTGAGGGTTCCAATTCAACAATCAAATCAAGTTAACAATTCAAGTAAACAACATTCAAATGAATGTCTGATATGGTTCCCTCTCTAGCAATGCAGAGATTCCAGCCTCGACCATCGTAGAGAGAGGTGGTGCAAGAAGCCACTTCTTCAGCTTGACCATCTGAAGTTTCCTAACCAAAGTAGAAAGGAAATAAAATTTCCTTTGAAAGCCAAGAATAAGATCAATAAGGATTTGTGAGTATGTCTTATCCATTATAGATAAGTATGACTCAAATGATCTGAATCCTAATTCCCAAAAGAAGACAACTCCCAAAATGACTATCACAATAATGGTCATAATCCATAAAATAGCATATAATGATGTCTTTAAGGATTTCAACTCGGTAGAGATACCCCATTCTAAACTTTCATGGTGTCACTCAACAAAGAGTTAGAATCATCAAATCTAATAGAAGAAATTTTGGGCACCATAAAAGAGTAGGTAGACATCAATTCTACCTTTTAGAAGATATCATATTTATCAGAAGTGGTGGTCCTACCACTTTCATCAAGACCAAAGAAAAAAGAAAATTAGTCATTGGAAATAATCAAATTCTAAATCCTTCTTAAGATACACCTCACAATCCAAAATAAGGGCATCAAACTATTCTGAAGGTTAATCATAATGTCCTAAACTATCTTGGAAGGTTGCCCACTAAGCTAAAATAATGAGTGCACCCTCACCTTCTCTAAGGAGATAGAGGAGTTGAAACTTAACCTGATTCTTCCTTGCATAATTAGTGGCAAACTCCTCAAGTCATACTCGACATAGAATATCTTATGGAATGAAAAGACAAACAATCCCCTCCAGAGACCACAATATAAACAAAGACTCAAGAAAAAGGAGACAAAAAAATGAAACAAAAAGAGAAAAGAAAGAAAAGAAATAATTAAAAAAATGAATGAAAAAAGAGAAGAAGAGATAGAAAAGAAGAAAAGAGAAAAAAGAGAAAAGTAAAGCACCAATAATACACATTGATTTGGAATCCAAAGGATAAATCATGTGTAATGAGGTAAATTTAAAGAAAAGGAGAGAAAAAAGAATATATGAAATAAATTTTGAGTCTACTTTTGACAAGTCTTTGGAGTAGATAATAGTAAAATAAAAAGTTCTAAAAGGATAATTCATGAATGATATGACTAGAAACTTAGTAGTTATGCAAGCACATTGACTCCAATTCTACTATCTCATGATATTATTATAGGATTGGAAGTTAAGAGTTGCTCCTAACCTCTAGCAATATATATGTATATATATATAATGAGATATCAAATTTCCATCTCTTCAAGCTCGAAAGAGGATTCAATATTTTTAGATAAACCTTCAAATGAAGTAATAAAATAATCTTTTGCCTAGTCTACCTACTTAGCTTAAAGAATTTTGAAGACTTTCAAGTAGGATACACCCTTGATCTTAAGAAGAAAATTAGATCATCAACCAATGAGTTTTAAGAGATTAACCTCAACATAAAGGTAGTCCACCCACCCTCCCAACATCCATATATGATAAGTCAGAAAGAAAATGCCAACAATTTGGCTAGGTTACTTTTGTAGTTTAAAGACTACTTTACCTAAGACCATAATGAAGTGCCCAATACATCTCTAAAGGGTACAAACTCAAAATTGAACCTATTATTCCTACTTTGCAAACTTTTAATGTGAACATTTGCACCAAGAAGAAGATCAAAGTTTGAAGTCAACCTTATTGAAGAAGAAAGATGCTATCATGATTACCCAACATTATGCCCAAATAAAAGGAAGGACATTCAAATCCGCATACATCGACATTATGAAGATTTTAGTTAGGCATGTCTTGAAGATGAATCCACATTACCTATTTTAAATTTGATACACATAGCCTCTTTACATGCAAGATTCGGATGGGTCAAATGATGCTAGAAGATGAGAGGTCATTTGCACTTATAATTTCTATTGGAATTTATTGCTATCAGGTCATGCCTTTCTCGTCAGGTTAAAGAAAAGGAAGACCATCTTTACGATCTAAGTAGTTGTCTTTGATTGGTTATCAAACACCAAGTTGAATCCTAAAGTATAAAATTAGGATGACTTGGGGAGTTTCTAAGGCTTGTAGTAAAGCATCATGGAATAATAAAGATTGATCTAAAAGACATTAACGTGATATTAGATGTAGCATCCAGATTCTACTTAATAGAGAGACTTCCAATTAATATATATGGTTTAAACTCTTTCAAAGTTAGTCTATCTCAAAACTTTTCAAATCAAGAATCTAAAACCAATCATTAAAAGGCCTACTTTGGTGCTTCAAAAGGATGGAAAGTAGTTTAAACCACTATAATATGGGAGAATCCGATGCTTCCAATCAACAGGCTTTATTTAAAAAAATACTATCCTCAAAATATTGTTTGAAAATAATTATCGTCAATTAAAATCCTATCTTTCCATTCATCAAATCCCTTCTTCATTGGAAGCATTATTTTATTTGAATCCACCATGATGTTTAGGATAGTACCTACTAGTGCATCACCCTCACTCATTAGTTGCTCTAGGTATGACGTTACTTCGCTAGTGTCACCCCAATGGTACCTTGTTCAGAGGAATGTAAGTTTGTTATGCTTTCCTTCCTGACTTGACCACTGCACACCGACGAGCACCTTGTTAGCATGGTAGGCCTTACTGTGGTTTAAGCTACTCATGTTGGCTCTAATTAAGAGGATGTAAGTTAGCTACACCTTCTTCTTAAACTTGTCATCATGAACTAACTTGGTTGAGTATATCTGATAAACACCCAAACACATCTTTTTTCTCAGGCTACTTTGATGTGGGATAATGCCCCTTGTGACACTCACTCATTAGCTGCTCTAAGTCAGATTGTCGTGCTTCCCCGCTGCATCACTAGTGGTTCCATGTTTAGAGGATGTATGCTTTCCTTCTTGACTTGACCATTGCACACCGATGAGTGCCTTGTTAGCATGGTAGGCCTTATAGAATGGTGTAAGCTACCTTCATGTTGGCTTCATTTAAGAGGATATAAGTCTACTTTCTTCTTGGACTAGCCATCATGACTCGGGTCGTAGAGGATTAGGGTTAAGTCCCCCAGTGACACCTTTCCTCCTAAGTACTTCTAGTTTGGGTCCAGTCCTTCTTTGTGACTCCCTACTTAGTAGTCGCCCTTAGGTCGGGTTTGACTTGTTGTGCCAACAATGGGTCACCCCAATGGTTGTTCCTCACTTCAGAAGATGTAAGTCTGCTATGCTTTCTTCCTAAGTACTGCACACCATGGCATTTAGGTCAATAGCACCTATCGAGCCTAAGATAGACTATCTTGACAATCAATTCCACTTTAGGGAGATATAAGTCTACATGCCTTCTTCCTAGACTGATTGTCACACACTGATAGGTACCTTAGGTTGGTTGGTGTTCTCTATGTTGATAGCACCCACCCGGTGGATACACCACTCATGGTAGATGTAAGTCTGTTAAACTTTCTCCTTGAGTTGGCCACTATACACCTATAAGCTTTATTATTTAGAGGGTCCTGGATAACACCCCTAGTGGCACCTCCCCTGTGGGCACTCTATTTGGATCACATCCTTTGACATTTAGACACTACTGTTATTACTTGGGGTAGCCCCTTTCCTAGTAACCACCCATGGAGATTCTATTCTATGGATGCTAGATTCTCCCTTCTTCCAAGAAAATGAGATAGGTCCAGCCTACATAGCCCTTCTCGGGTGGTCCCTCACATGTCCATAACAAATAAATAATATATATATATATATATATATATATATATATATATATATATATATATATATATATATATATATATATATATATATATATATATATATATTTAGATTTAGAATTAATGCCCCAACAACACCTTTCCCAAGAAAGCATCCTATCTTTAGGGCAGTGTTAGCAAAACTCCTTATAGGAATCGCTTGACTACTCTTGAGTTGAGATAAGTCCCCATGGCACTCTCTCAGTAGTCACCGTTAGGACGGGTTCAATCTGTTCTTCCACCAACAATTACCAATCATCGGCTTTGGAAGATATAAGTCTATATTCTTTTCAGACCGCTGCACACCAAGTATCCCTAGGTGTTATTTATTGTCATCCAACATACCCCAAGAAGTTATTCCTTGCTTTGGAGATGTAAGTCTACTATGCTTTCTCCATCACGCTTGCACCTAAAGGCACCCCTTAGTTGGATAGTCCTACCCTTCCGATAGACTACCCTTTTGTATTGATAAATTTTAGATAGGCTAAGGCCAACATAGCCTCTTCTTAGTGTCCCATCACACCGAGATCCATCAAACAAAATTAAAACAAATAAAATCAAACCAAATCAAATTACAACAAATCAATGAAATGAAAATTAATGAAATTAATCTTGACTACTTTTGAGTTGACATAAGTCCCCAACGACATTCAATAGTCTCCCTACAAGTTCAATTTATTGTGGATCCAACAGATCACCCCAACAGTTGATCCCTACTTTGGAAGATGTAAGCCTACTACACTTTCTTCCTAAGTATTTGCACACCAAAGGCAACCCCTTAGTTGGATAGTCTTACCTTGTGGTCGTAGACTATTCCTTTGGATTAATAAATTTGAGATAGGTCAAGTCATAGCCCCTTTCTTGGGTCCAATGCACATGTTCATAATAAACTAAATTTAAAACTAACCTTCCCAGTGAAGTCAAATTAAAGTATATCGAACAAACCAAACTTATCCCTAACATGGCACAAATCAAATTAATCTCCCCAATGGAGCCATAAGAAATAGCATCAAACTCTTATCCCCAATGGATAGCTCAAACCTGCTTCATCAGTGGAAGGTTCACATTCCCAATCCCTAGAAGATTATAGATTCTTATCTCCAACAGATATGCACCCAAACAAATCATATTCATAATTAAACTCAAATCCATATCCCCAGTGAATAGCTTGAACCTGCTTCAGTGAAGGTTCACATTGCTCTCTTATGCCTTTGGCATAAATAGAGCTAATTTGCACTAAGATCATTAATCTATCTACCTTTTGGGTTTAGGTATAGATTATTTTCATTATTGTTTGCAGTCTTTTGGACATTGTTGATCATCTTGGTCAATGCTAATATGTGCAGTGTGCCTTGTCAATTACACCACACCTATTGGAGGAGGTTTTGTTGACCTTACTTTTAGAGTGAATTCTCAAACTCCTGTTCTTAGACCTAGGAACCTTCTAGACTCTATGGTTTCCTTAGTCATAAGATACTTCTACAAATTAGGTGAACACTTAACCCAAGCCTAGAGACTTAGGGGATAATAATAGATTAGGCCATGTGGACTTAGAAAATCACCTTATAGCCTAAACCCAATCCATGTACACCTTCTTAATTAAAATCCAAATTTCTAGCCAAACCTCAAACTCAATTTCAAATCCAAATCTAAGTCCAAACTCAATTCCAAATGATTGAAACCCAACATCAAATCCAAACTTGAAATCCTTCCCAAGCCCTTTAATCAACCTTCATGAACTTATCTTCATCCAATTCAATCCAAACTCAATTGATTTTCTTATAAATCAATTGTACCTTCAATTATCATCTCAAATATAAATGAAATATAAATTCAAATAGCCAAAACCAAATCCAAAATCAAATCAAAACCCAATTTAAACCCTTTAAGCCATTTCCTTGAACTTAGCCAAAACCCATCTAAATGAAGGCAAAATCAATGGATTTTCTTTGAATCAATCATTCCTTCAATCATCTATCCAAATATAAATGAAACCAATAATCATCTTGTCAAACCAAAATTAACCCAAGTCAAACCCAACCTAGCACATTTGACTTGAAATATTTAAATGAACCAAAACTCATTTGAATTCAAACCAATAGCAATTGAAATTATATATCAATCTCAAATCTATATATAAACTCAACCCAAAATCAAGCCAACTAAATCCAATTGGTTCACTTGACCCAAAGTGGCCAATTTGACCTACATGAACCAAAATCCAATTCAATCCAAATCAAAGTGAATTAAGTCAATCCAAACTTCATGCAATGATTGTTGATCACCCTAGGATGATCAATTGATATAAATTAGGTCAAACCAAGTCAACCTAGCCCATTGACCAAGTCAACCTTTTAGACTGTATGAACCCAAACTTGCCAAATTACAACTAAAGCCAAATCCATTGAATCCAATGATTCAAATCAACCCAAAATCAACATTTAAACATTACTTGACCTTCAATTGAGCCAAACCTAGTCCAATTAGCCCTCTTTACCAAAGTTGACCCAAATTAGCATAAAGGGGTAAATTAGACTAAACCCAAACTAAATCAAAATTAATTCAAACCAAAGCATACAATCCTCTCTAAATAGTCATATGAACTTGACCTAACTCTTGGTTTGACCTAATTTGACCAATTGGTCAACCTAACCCATTTTGATCCAATTTGACCCAAATGGATAAAATTGAGCCAATCCTAAACAAATGAACTCCAAATGACATAAAATTTGGTCCAACTCACTTTTGACTCATTTCAAATCATCCTAAATCAAATTCAATGCCAAATGACCACTCTAATCTTGGGCTAAGGGTATCACATAAGACAAAACACCTATGTAAATGGTAATTTGTCTTCCTTGGCCACTTGACACTCATCCATTAGTCCACCTAGGCTCCAAGGATACTGTCCAACTTGACCCAAGAGATGGTTGGGTCAGCCATCACTCATGGGGAGGGGAAATCATCTCTCCTCCCACATTAGAATACTTGGCAGGAAGGACTCCACTTCCCTTTGCTAGGACACCCACTGTCCTTCATAGTAGCCACCTCCCATGCCTTGGCCAACCAAATTATGCCACCTAAGGAGAATCCCAACCACCCCATGCCAAGCACACCCACATGGAGCCAAAATCACCATGAATGAGTTGATTTTGGCCACAAGGAGACCAAAAATAGAAAGGAAAAAACTCTTCCTCGCACACTCATATCACTCACTAAGAGCTCCAAAACCAACTAGCAACAATTGCCATTTGGTTTTTGAGCAAAAGCTATCAAAATCAAGTGGATTCTGAGTGATGGCCATTGGATACATTATTTTGATGTGAAGCAAAAGAACATTCCAAAGCTTTTCTTGCCCTCGTGAGCACTCAGATCATCACTACCACCAAATTATCTCTGAGGTAAATTTCAAGAATCTTGGTCTTTTTTGTGTAATAATTTTTGCTCAATTTTAAAAATTTTCTTTAGATTACCCTTACATTTTTTTATAGTACATCATCTCCACGCATTTGGAGTGATTTTTGATGAAGATCGCCAAAAAATTGAGCCTAAAATGAAGTTTTCCATTCAATTATTTCACAAGAATCACAAAAATAACTCCTGTGTTCCATCGCTCTTCCACGGATCACCCACCATCCGATCTCTGTTCGGGAGACGGATGGCTTAGATTGTGAATCATGTGTGATCTGATCATCACATGCTCGATGTGATCGCTGGATCCGACATCCATGATGATGGTGACCGATCCGCATGACCTTGTCCACATTCTGCCATCTTGATGTGGCACCACGCCAACATCACCACATGGTCAAGTCACACATAGGTGATAAGTAAGAAATTAGGATTTTATGCTTTTAAAAATTAATTAAAAACACAAACTTCAAAATTTATAAATAAAATAAAATACTTAACTAAAATTGCAAATAAGGGCACATTGATTTGTCTTTTGAGAGGAATCAATGAATCAAGCCCCAAATTTTATAATATTTTGATCTTAATTTAAGTTTTATATGCAATCAAATTTCATTAATTAAACCAAAAGCCACATCAGATTGATTTGAAATTTATAGAAAATAAAATTGAGCTTAAACTCTACCTACCATAAAAATTTCATGTCAAAAGGATTTTTGGATTGGGAGATATTGCATTCTAAAGTTCAAATAGTTAAAATAAATTAATGGACTTTATAAAAATCATGGAAAATCATTTAAATCAACTAAAACTTTGAAAATTATAACAAATCATAGAAAATCATAAAAATGCAAGTAAATATTTATTTTGAAGGTATTTAGAAGATTCAATTAAAATTGTTCCCAATTAATTTTGAATAGTAATTAAGGCTTAATTTAAGTTTAATTGAAAACTTAATTAGCTTAATTACTCTCTATTTACCTAAGTAATTAATCCCAAACTTTTTGAGGATGATTAATGGGATGACCTCTGCCTCCCATAATTTTCTTGGGATTTATGCTTGGTTAATTAGGAAATTGGTTGTCTTAACTTGCATTACTTTTCTAATTAAATTGGTAATTAATTAATATTAAAATAGTAAGGAAATCATTAAGCTTGCCAATCATTATAAAATAGTGAATGGGCATGGGGAATGAGTTTGGAACCTCTTTCCCAATCTTTTCCCTAAGTCCTTTCACTTGAATGAAAATTAATTATTTGGGATTAATTGATGGTTTAATTCATTAATTAAATTGCTTAATTATTTAATTTGAAACTATAATCACATGGAATCTTAATTAATCAATTCATGGGTAGATCTTTAGGTGTTCAATAACCTAAAAATATTTAAGGAAATTATGGTTAACCCACATGTGTGGGAAAACTATGAAAGTACTTAATTAAGTTTCTTAACTTAATTAATCTCTAACTGTGAGCCAATTGCATGAGGCCTCTTTTATTTCTTAGGTTTATTGTTTACTTAATATCCAATGTATATACATATCATTTTGGCTCATAATTACTTGGTTAATTAAATCAAGGCAACATAGGTAAGGGTAATGGATTTAATGCATAGTACAACCTAGTTAACCCATAAAATCAACTTAATTACTTATCATTAAACCAAATTAAATCACAAACATGGGAATGGATTAGGATCAGCAAACTTTTGCTCATTTCTTCAAACCAAATCAAATATAAAATTGAAAGTGATAATTAAAAGCCTTTTTTCTTTAAATACTTTTATTTGATTTGATTGTCCTTAGAATTAATTTAATTGAATAAACTCACATGTTTATGCTTATTCATTCCTTTCCAATCATGTTAGATGTTGTATGTAAATTAAAATCATATATTCATCTTTTCAAAATTAGTTAAATCAAATGGTTTTCCTTTATGTCAAGCTTGCATGTGTTGATTTATTTTATAATATGTATTATTATCACTATTAAATCCAAATGTATTCTCCAAAGCTTATAAATGAATGGATACAAATGCTATGAATGCTAGTTATAAATACATAAGAGATGTATGTGATTATAGCTTAAATGTATGAAGTGAAGCTCCTTTCCTTTTATTCATGTATTGATTTATATAAGTGAGAATGTTAATGGGTATATAGTCTAGACATCCCAGGAATATGAAGCTTTAGTTAGCCCCAAGGTGATTTGATTACCTCACTTCCCTGGTTTAACAATGACATGTACAACATTGTATTTCATTCTGATGTATTTCAATACTAGAATTTGGATGAGGCTTTAATTCATATACATAAATGATTCAATCAAATTAAATATCATTTTTTTGCATGATTTTGATTCTCCAAATTATGAATACATGTGTATGTATCTACGACAAGTAGTATATAATCTAGACATCCCAGGAATACAAGGCTTTAGTTAGCCCTAAGGAGGTCATTTGACTACCTCACTTCCCTGGTTTAAGAAAGGCATGTACTAGCTTATGTATTTTATACATACATGTGTGTATTTAATTAGAGAATGGTAATCCTTATTAAAAATACATGCATTTTCAATTGTTCAAGTGATTGAATTAATTGATTATGTGATTTGGAGGTCTCTTTCTTATGTTCATGCATGTAAATTTACATATGGTTTGAATGTAATGGTATATAGAACTGGAATATGAGGCTTTAGCTAAGGAGGTCATTTGATTACCTCACTTCCCTGGTTAACAATGACATGTACCTGTTTAATTTCATCCTTATGTATTTTTGTATAAGAATTTAGATAGAGCCTTAAAATAATATGATAAAATAGTTCAATCAAAGGGGAAATATAAAGCTTCAAATGTACATACTCACATCCATCATTCAAGTGTGCTAAAACATATTGTATGTGTGTAGGTATACTTAAGACTTAATCATATGCATGTTACATGTGATGGAAATGAATGATTTAGCATGTGTCATGTGATAGTATTTTGATTAGATTAATCTTGAGAAGCCTTTCACATTGAATAGAATTATTTAAAGAGAACCTAAACTTAGGATTAATCTAAAATGTGTAATAAGCTATTCACTAAAGAGAACTAAATAAAAAATAACATGCTTTAAAAAAGTGGTTTAAGGTAGGGATGAAAGAGGGCAACCTCTTTTCTTCTCTTTACAACACTTAGTTGGTGTAGGTCATATGAAATAAAAGAAAACATAAATTAAAACTAGCAAATAAATTAGAGCACTTGCAGTGAAACCACCCTTTAAGTTGAATCTTTCTACACTTAGAAAATCTTAACTCTAAAGCCTAGTTACAACATACCACACAAGCCTTAATATACACACATTAGATTAAGTCACCACTTCTAGCCTTATGTTAGGATGATGTGATGTATGTTTTTTTTGATGTATTATTTTGACTGGATGTTAGGGTGTATTTGTAGATCGGATGGTAGGCGTGATTAGCCTAATCATGTTTTTTTAGGATTATGTTTTAAGAGGTCGCTTAAAATAAATATCAATGCTCTCTTGCAGGTTGCTTAAGCCTCTAAGCATAATCAAAGGGAGTGGGCTTTGTACCCATGTGCGTGGTGCTAAGTTCAAATTATAAATATAATTGCTTGGGTTATATGTGTTTAGCTAACACTTGTCTTGTAGGTGTAGTTAGATTTTATTTTCTATTTTAATTTAATTTTGAATTAAGAATTATGATTAGTTCTTTGGGGGGATAAGGATGAGCATTGGCCAGAAGGCTTTATCCTAGGATTACTTTTCCATCCTTGCACGATAATGGAATTCTTGACTTATTAGGGCATCCCTTGTGTTGGAAAACACCTCTTTATTGCTGATTTATCTAACAACCTTATTTCATCATGCATGTAGGAATCAAAAACCCAAAGCTTATGTCAAACTGAAGTATCAGAATAAATAAAATTTGAAAAGATTTTGCACTAGACTAAGTCATATGCTTATACCACTCATGCTCTAGTCTCTTAGGGAGTGGGTTTAATTTTAGTTTCTTTCTAATTAAACAATAGCCTAACTAATCTTGCAAATCATATGACCAACTTCATGGATTTAAAGCATAGGAGGTGTTAGTAGCCACTCTAAGCATTGTAAGTCTAGTAGTCTGATGGTTTATCCTCTTATGGAGTTAAACCATATGCCCATTTTCACATAGATTTAGGTCACTCTTTGGCTTATGCTAAAGATCCCTAGATTTAGGATTTGAGGTGGCTATTAAATTTTGGGCTATAAGCATAAATCCTCACCTCTTTGGCATCTCCACAATCTTGTGTTGTTGGATTATAAGTCCTAGCTTTATAATGCATGTCAACTTTAACAAAATTGATTTTCTTTTAATTTCAAAATTATAAAGCCCAATTATAGGATAGGTTGAAATGCTCACTAGGTTTTCTAGTATCAAGAGCATTCCTACTCATTTCCTTTGGCATAATAAGTCTTCTCCTTGAGTTTTCCCACTTGATTTTCCAATACAACTGATCCTTTCATAGTCTATCCTTTAAATCTTTAGAGACCTTAATTGCTTTTTAATCAAGAGTATTCTTAAGGGATTCACATCCCTTAGGATGTAATTAACTATGGAGGCTTGCTTCCATAGGGAACTTAATGAACTTTAATATAAACCCTACTTTACTTTTCCATGGGGAAAGATCTCTAGTACAAAGACCCATCATGGGAGTCCTTATTAAGTGATTAGGTCCATTATAAGGTGATGATTTCTATTTTTCAAGATAGTGCATCTTTCTTTAATGTCATACCCAATCATTTCAATAAGTACCCCTAAGATCTGCATGGTGTCCCACATCTCAAAAATAAACACCACAAACACCAAGTTTTCTAAGACACTGATGACATAGATAAAAATGAGCATGCATAAAGCAAATCAAAAAACCTAGATAACTAGAGCTATCTCTACTACAAAGACACAATTCCATAAGTGGATCGGATCGTTCTTTCAATTTTAGTTCATCAAAACCACCCGGCCTCTCAGTAGGAGATCCACCATCATATCCAAGATCTCTCCTCTCGCCACCACCATGGCTATAACCTCCATCCTCCCGCTTCCATAACCACCACTAACCACCACCTCCATATCCACAGCACCTCCAAATCCCCACCACCAGTGATAACGCCACCTTGCCTCCACCCATAGATCTAGATTGAGCCTATGATGGTGATGTTCCCGCCATCATGGTTCCACCATCTTAGGGTTTAGGTTTAGTTTAGGTTTATTAGGTTTTAGGGTTGAGGTATATTTTTAATTTATTTAGTTACTTTAGGTTTAGGTTTAGGTTTGGGGTTTACAATTTAGGGTTTAGTTATGGTTTAGGGTTTAGGTTTAGGGTTTTAGGTTTTGGGGTTTAGGGTTTAGGTTTTAGAGCTTTAGGTTTTAGTTTAGGGTTGGGGTTTAGAGTTTAGTGTTTAGTGCTTAGTTTAGGGTTTAGGTTATGGGTTTTAGGGTTTAGGGTTTAGGATTTAGGTTTGGGGTTTAGATTTTAGTAGTTTAATGTTTAGGGTTTAGGGTTTGTTTGGGTTGTTTATGGATTTAGGATGTTTTGGGGAAAGTTAAGAATTTTATTACCATAAAAAGAAAAGATACAATGTCCAAAAAGGGTAAAGCTCTAAAATTCTACTCTCAAAGCTACAAGAAACCTAAAGAGCTAAACCCCCATCTAAGTACATTTGAAAAAGAAAAGAATATAAAAGAGCAAATAAAATAGCTAAAAAGCATAAGAGAAAAAGACATAGAGTAAAATTAAAATAAATCTTGAAAATAGTAAAATGATGAGTCAGCAACAATTCATGATTCCTTTGAAAGAGGATAAGCAAGATCCACAACAACAACACTTGGGTTGACTAAGACCATTCCCTTTGTAAAGTTCCAACCTCATAAGAAATCAAAACACTACAAAGGCAAAAGTCATAGATAAAAGGATAAGGATAAAGAGAGGAAAAGGAGAGAGCTTAGATAGAGAAGGCTCATGCTTAGGGATCATCTCAAGAGAAACAATACATATGACCATCCAAACTTCATAAAGAAGGGTTACAATCATATGTAATGCTACCAACCAGAGAGAGTTGAGTAACATCAAAGCCATTATCACAGATACCGATACAAGCAAACAACCAATAAGACTTAGAGTTCTAGATCATGCACCATTAAACAAAGAGCAACCACAGAACTTAGACCAAACCACCAAACAAAAACCATAATAGACTAATCACAATAACCTAGAGAGAGGCTAGAACAATGTCAGAACACCAACAATAACCATTATCCAAATACCCATCCAAGCTCCAAACCAAGGAAAACTAGAACCAGCCATCAGCAAGTACCAGACCCATGCCAATTAACAGAGAAATAGCCAACAAAACCAAGATGGGAGCCCTCAAGCCAAAGTCCCAACAAGTAGTAGTCACCAAGCCAAACTAGGGTGAGCAACCACAAATGACTAAACAGCTCACAAATAAAACCATCAACTGAAGGAAACATAAGCTGTGGTAAGTGCAAATCACTAGAAGACAAAATAGCCACACAAAAGGGGGCCAAAGGCAGCCACCAACCACTAAAAACAAAAAAGTCCAATCCAAAAGGCTCAGCAAAGGTTTGGCCACCACATCAAAAGGCTTCAGCAAATTGTCCAAGAAAAGGAAAAGACCAACAAGGAAAAAAAATCAAACAACCAAGACTCCAAGGACAACTAAAAGTCCTCCAACCAAACCAACTAAGTAAAATAGCCATAAGGAAACCACTAGAGAACAACCCATCATAAGTAACCAACAAAGGATGCATCCCCAGTTGCCAAGGAAAAGTAGAAAACCAAGAAAGCACCACACAACAGAGGTCCAAAAGAAGCACAACCACCATAGAAGGTAATAGAGACTACAAGACTAGCCAAAACCAAACTTCCCCAACAATAAAGACTAACCCAATAGAAGCATAATAACAACATAAAACCTAATGTAAACAATGCAAACCAATAAAGGCTAATCCTAAGAGAATAACCAAACAAATACTAAGAAAAAGAAAGATCCAACAATAAACATAAGAAAAACCCTAAAAAGTTGCCAGGAAACTCTCCAAAAGGAGGCCTAGAAAGGCAACAACCAACAGTAGTTCTCACTAGGAAGGCCACCCATTCAACCATGAAAAACTAGCAAAAAAGTAATTTGAGTTCAAGAGGAGAGCCAACAAACCAACTAGTGCAGAAAATAGAATAAAGCTAGAGCAAGAACCATCTCATCCACCATCAAGAGTAACATGCCAGAGAAGATAGCAGCCACCATGTTGAAAAAACTAAGCCAACCTAGGAAAGATAGAACCACTATGTAGCAAACCACTGCCAACAGAAGAAGTCAAAATATAACCCCTCAGCCAAAAGTGAAAAATAAGTTTAGGTTTAGGGTTTTAGGTTTAGGGTTGCTTTAGGTTTAGGTTAGGTTTAGGGTTTGTGGGTTTAGTTGTGGCTTTGGGTTTGGGGTTGTGGTCAGGGTGGTTTAGGGTTTAGGTTGGGTTAGGTTTAGGGTTTAGGTTTAGTTTTAGGTTTAAGATTTATGGTTTTTAGTTTATAGTTTAGGTTTAGGATTGTATTTTAAGGTTTAAGGTTTATGATTTTTAGGTTTGGGGTTTATTTTGGTTTAGGGTTATTTTTTTAAATTAAGTAAACCACATTAAGTTTATTTAGTTTATTTAGTTATTTTTTATTTATTTTAGTTAATTTTACCTTTATTTTATTTAGGTTTATTTTTTTATTTTTATTTAGTTTAATTTATTTATTTTAGGATTTTTTTATTAGTTTAGGTTTTTATTATAATTTATTTTTTAGGTTTAGATTTAGTTTATGTTTATGTTTATTTTTTTAGTTTAATTTTATTTTATTTATTTTTTTTAGGTTTTATTTTTTTATTTTTAGGTTTAGATTTAGATTTTCATTTAATTTTTTTTAGGTTTGGTTTTAGATTTTATTTTAGGTTTATTTTATATTTTATTTTTTAGTTTAGTTTAGTTTTATTTTTATTTTATTTTATTTATTTAGTTTAGTTCATTTTAGTTTAGTTTAGGTTTATTTATTTAGTTTTATGTTTATGTTTATTTTATTTTGTTTTTTTATGTTTATTATTATTTATTTTATTTTTAGGTTTTTATTTTTAGGTTTATTTTATTTATTTTATTTTATTTATTTTTTTTACATTTAGTTTTATATTTAGTTTTATTTTATTTAATTTTTAGTTTTTAGGTTTATTTAATTTATTATTTTTATTTTGTTTTATTTTATTTTATTTATTTAGGTTTAGGTTTAGGGTTTGAGTTTTTTTATGAGGTTTATAGGTTTAGGTTTATTTAGGGTTTAGGTTTAGGTATGTAGGGTTTAAGATTGGGTTTAGTTTTATTTGTGTTTAGTGGTTAAGTTTAGGGTTTAGTTTAGTTAGGGTTAGGTTTCAGGGTAGGTCAGTAGTAGTTTAGGTTTAGGGCTCAGTGGTGGGTTTGGTTGGTTAGAGTTTAGTGGTTAGTAGGATCAGTTTTAGAGTTTAGAGTGTGGGTAGGTGTGATCAGGGTAGTTAGTAGTTTAGGGTCAGGGTTTATTTTATTTTAAAAGCAAACTAGTTTAGGTTATTTAGTTTATTTGTTTATTTTGTTTTATTTAGTTTTATTTTATAGGTATATTATTTTTATATTATTTAGTTTATTTATTTTTTTTATTTTAGTTTATTTTAGGTTTTATTTTATTTTATTTATTTATTTTATTTATTTTTATTTATTAATTAAAGTTTAGTTTATTTTATTTTTTAGATTTTAGGTTTAGTTTTTATTTTAGGTTTATTTTTTTATTTAGTTTATTTTTTATTTTTTATTTTATTTTATTTATTTTTAGGTTTGGGTTTTATTTATTTTAGTTTATTTTATTTATTTAGTTTATTTTAGTTTGGTTTGGGTTTATTTTATTTTATTTTAGGTTTAGTTTTTTCTTAGTTTAGTTTTTAGGTTTTATTTTTATTTATTTTTATGTTTTACTATGTTTACTTTTAGGTTTAGTTTTTATTTTTATTATTTTTTTATTTTATTTTTTTTTAGTTTAGTTTATTTTTTTTAATTTTTTAGTTTAGTTTAGGTTTTATTTATTTTATTTTATTTTAGTTTATTTTATTTTATTTTTAGGTTTAAGTCTGTTTTAATTTTATTTTATTTTTAGTTTTATTTATTTTATTTTAGTTTTATTTTGTTTTTGTTTAGGTTTTATTTGGGTTTTATTTGGGTGAGTTTAGGTTTTGGGTTTTTTAGTTTTTTATTTTATTTTTATTTATTTTTACATTTACTTTTATGTACTTTTTAGGTTTAGGTTTTTAGTTAATTTTTTTATTTTATTTTTATTTTAGGTTTAGTTTTTTATTTTATTTTAGGTCTTAATTATTTTTAGTTTAGTTTAGGTTTTATTTATTTTATTTTATTTTAGTTTTTATTTATTTTTTTATTTTTTAGGTTAGGTTTTAATTTTAATTTATTTATTTTATTATTTTATTTTGGTTTAGGTTTTTATTTTATTTTTAGTTTTTATTTTGTTTATAGGTTTATTTTAGGTTTGGGTTGGGTTTAGGGTTTAGGGTTTAGTTTAGGGTTTAGTTTAGGGTTTTAGGGTTTTGGGTTTTGGGTTTAGGTTTGGGTTTAGGTTTTGGGTTTGTGGTTTAAGTTTAGGGTTTAGTTTTTTAATTTAGGGTTTAGGGTTTAATTTTTTTTAATAGAGAACAATCATCAACCAAGTAACACAGAAGTTTTTGAGGCATGACATAGATAAAAAATGAGTTCGCATAGAGCAAATCAAAAACCCTAGATAAATAGAACCGTCTCTACACAGTTCCATAAGCAGTAGATCGGATCAACCATTCTTTAGTTTCTCCAATTCCCATTAGAACCACCTTAGCCTCTTGAGTAGTGGGATCCACCATCATATCCTTGATCTCTCACTCCGCCACCACCACATGTAACCTAGCTCCTTGCTTCCATAACCACCTACCCCACCACCACCTCCATATCCATTAGCACCTCAAATCCCCACCATGATAACCACTGCCTTCACCTTATATCTACACTGTTGATGGTGATGTTCTGGCCAAAGTTTTGCCCATTCTTATGGTTTAGGTTTAGGTTTAGGTTTATTTTGTGGTTTAGGTTTATTTTTAATTTATTTATTTAGTTATGTTTAAGTTTAGGGTTTGGGGTTAAGGTTTAGTATTTAGGGTTTAGGGTTTATAGTTTAGTTTAAGGTTTGGGGTTTTAAGTTTTATTTAGGGTTTAGGGTTTAGGGTTTATGGTTTTTTTTAGTGTGGTTGTATTTTAGTTTAGGGTTTAGTTTTTTAAAAAAAATTAAGTAAACCAAGAGGTTTAGTTTATTTAGTATATTTAGTTTAATTATTATTTATTTTAGTTTAATTTATTTTTTTATTTTTATTTAGGTTTATCTTTTATTTCTATTTAGTGTTTATTTATTTAGGTTTATTTTTTTGTAGTTTTATTTTAATTTTATTTTTTTTAGGTTTAGGTTTATATTTGAATGAGTTTATTTTATTTTATTTTTTTTAGGTTTTATTTATTTTTAGTTTAGGATTTTATTTTTTTTTTAAGTTTAGTTCTTAGGTTTTATTTTAGGTTTATTTTTAGGTTTTATTTTAGTTTAGGTTTAGTTTATTTTAAGTTTATTTTATTTATTTTAGTTTAGGTTTAGGTTTAGGTTAGTTTATTTTAGGTTTAGTTTAGGTTTTATTTTATTTATAGGTTTATTTTATTTATTTTTTTTTTGTTTAGGGTGTTTTAATATATTTTAGGTTTATTTTAGCTTATTTTATTTAGTTTTATTTTATTTTATTTTGTTTTATTTTTTTATTGAGTTTTTATTATATTTCTTATTCTTGGCTATTTATTTATTTAGATTAAGTTTATTTAACATATT
Organism: Cymbidium sinense; assembly: GCA_021442155.1. Lineage (NCBI taxonomy): Eukaryota > Viridiplantae > Streptophyta > Magnoliopsida > Asparagales > Orchidaceae > Cymbidium > Cymbidium sinense. The sequence goes on along the minus strand of JAKCPB010000219.1, from coordinate 61,081 downwards.
TAGTTTTATTTTTATTTTAATTTATTTTTAGGTTTAGGTTTTTAGTTTAGATTTATTTTATCATTTTATTTAGGTTTAGGTTTATAATTTATTTTATTTTTGTTTTATTTATTTAGTTTAGGTTTGTGGTTTAGGGTTTAGTTAGTTTTAGTTAGAGGGTTTAGGTCAGGGAGTTTGGTAGGGTTTTAGTGGCTCCAAGGTGGTATATCAGTTTAGGTTTAGTTTTAGCCTTATCATTAACATTTTAGGTTAGCTTTTAAAGCAGTTTAGGGTATCATTTGTGGCCTATGGTTTAGGTTTGGTAATGTAGGTTTGTGGGTAGGATTTAAGTTTTAGGTTTAAGATTTAGGATTTAGGGTTTAAGGTTTTATTAGCAGGGTTTAGGTTTTAGGTTGGTTTAGGGTTTAGGTTTGGGGTTTTGGGTTTAGGTTTAGGTTTGGAGGGTTTAGGTTTAGTTTGTTTGGGTCTAGGTTTTAGGTAGGGTAGGTTTGGGTTTAGGGTTTGGGGTTTTTTATTTTAGGGTTTATTTTGTTTTTCAAGAGAGAATAAATTCAGATTCAACATTTCTTCTTTTCAATTTCATCGACCAAGTAACACAAAAATTTTTCTAAGACAAAAGTGACATCATATATAGAAAATGAGCATGCATAGAGCAAATCAAAAACCCTAGATAACTAGAATCATTTCTACTTTAAAGATATAGTTCCATAAGCTAGATCGATCGTTCTTTATTTCTTTTAGTTCCATCGAACCACCTACCATTCGAGTAGATCCACCATCCCCATCTCTCCTTGCCACCACCATATATTCCCCGTATCCTCTACCTCTATTACCACCACTGCTCTGTCCACTACCTATATAACCACCAGCACTTGTAGATCCCCCACCACCACTATGATAATGAACCTTTTTAGATCCACCACAGATCTAGACAAAGCCTAGTTCACTGATGTTCTCAAAGGTTCTCCCATTCTTAAGGTGTAGGTTTAGGTTTATTAGGTTTTAGGTTTAAGTTTATTTTAATTTATTTAGTCACTTTAAGTTTAGGTTTAGGGTTTGCATTTAGGGTTTATTTTGGGTGGTTTTAGGTTTGGGTTTTAGGTTTAGGGTTTAGGTTTTTAGGGTTTAGGGTTTAGCATGGGTTTAGGTAAGTTTAGGATTTTAGGGTTTAGGTTAAGATTTAGAATTTATGGTTTTTTTCTTGAATTAAGGTTTTATTTATTTATTTTATTTTATTATTTATTTTAGTTTATTTTATTTTATTTTTTATATAGTTTATTTTTTTATTTATTTAGTTTATTTTATTATTTTAGTTTAGTTTTTTTATTTTATTTATTTTAGTTTAGTTTTTTTGGTTTTATTTTTTATTAGTTTATTTTTATTTTATTTTATTTTAGGTTTTATTTATTTTTTTTTATTTTAGTTTAGTTTAAGTTTTTATTTTATTTTTAGGTTTTTTTAGGTTTTATTTTAGGTTTATTTTTAGTTTTATTTTTTAGTTTAGGTTTAGGTTTTTTTAAGTTTTTTTTTTTATTTAGTTTAGGTTTAGGTTTTATTTATTTTTATTTATTATTTTAGTAGGTTTATTTTATTTTATTTTTTATTTTAGTTTAGTTTTTATTTTTACTAGGTTTAGGTTTTATTTTTTTATTTATTTTTATTTATTTTTTTATTTTATTTTAGGTTTTATTTTTTATTTTAGGTTTTATTTAGTTTTTATTTTATTTTTTTTATTATTTTATAGTTTTATTTTATTTTATTTATTTTTTTAGGAGGTTTTTTATTTATTAGGTTATTTAGGTTAGGTTAAGTTTTAGAGTTTGGTTAGGGTTAGGTGGGTCATGTTTAGTTCTTTAGGGTAGGTAGTAGGTTTAGGGAGGAGGGTTTGGGTTATAGTTTTTTAGGGAGGGTTTAGGGTAAGTGAGTTAGTGTTTTAGGCCAGTTTAGGTTTAGGTGGTCAGGTTTTTTTGGGTAGGAGGTTTTATGTTTAGGGTTTTTTTTTAAATTAAGCAAATAGGTTTAGGTTTATTTAGTTTATTTTTATTTATTTTATTTTATTTTATTTTATTTTATTTAGGTTTTATTTTTATATTTAGTTTAGTTTATTTATTTTTTTTATTTATTTTAGTAAGTTTTTTTTATTTTAGTTTATTTTTTTAGTTTTGGTTTAAGGATGTTTATTTTTTAGTTTTAGTTTTTTATTTAATTTTTAGTTTAAGTTTTATTTTATTTTTTAGGTTTTAGTTTAGGTTTTTTTTAGTTTATGTTTTGGTTTTATTTTAGGTTATTTTTACATTTTTTTTTAGGTTTAGGTTTATTTTAGTTTATTTTATTTATTTAGTTTTAGAGTTTAGCTTTTTAATTTATTTTTAGGTTTAGGTTTTAGGTTTTATTTTATTTTATTTTAATTAGGTTTAGGTTTATTTTATTTTATTTATTTAGGTTTATTTTTTTATTTTTAGTTTGGGTTAGGTTTATTTTGTATTTATTTATTATTTTATAGTTTTTATTTATTTTATTTAGGTTTCTTTTTTATTTTATTTAAGTTTAGTTTTATTTTATTTATTTTATTTTATTTATTTTATTTAGTTTTAAATTTTATTTATCTATTTAGTTTATTATTTTATTTATTTTATTAGTTTATTTTTAGTTTAGGTTTTATTTATTTATTTTCATCTTTAGGTAGGTTTTATTTATTATATTTAGTTTATAGTTTAGGAAGGTTTGTAGGGTTTATGGTTTAGGGTTAGAGGGTAGGGTTTAGGTTTGGCTCAGGGTTTGGGAGAGGTTGTGTGGTAGGGTTTGGGAGGGTAGTGGGGTTAATAGTTTATAGTATTTTGGTATTTAGGTTTTAGGTTGGTAGAGAGGTTTTTGGGATTAGGTTTATTAGTATCTGGTTTTTGCTTTATTTTTTTATTTATTTTTAAAATAAGTAGAGTTTAGGTTTGTAACATTTATTTTTAGTTTATTTTAAAAAATTTAAAAATAGTTTAGGTTTATTTAGTTTATTTTTATTTATTTTAGTTTATTTTATTTTATAAATTGGACTGACTTATAACCATGGAGTAGTCACCAGCTATCTCCTCCTACGATTTTAAAACCATGTAGTCTAGTCTTATGATTTGCAAGATAACTAGTAGTTATTTAATTAAAGAGACTAAAGTCCTAAACACACCTCTAATATACTAGCATGAGTGGTATGATATACTTAATCTATAAATGCAAAATATTTTCAAATTTTATTTCATTTTAGAACATCATTTTGATAGAGGCTTTAGGATTTCTTATGCCTAAATGCATGATGAAATAGGTTATGGGTCAAATCAACTAGAAGAAGGTGTTTTGTACCATAAGGGATGCCCTCACTGGTCAAACATTCCTTTATCATGCTAGGATAGAGATCCTTCATGTTCAAGAGAGAAAGAATATGCATGCATGATGTGATTCACATAGCCATATATCTAAGGGGTTGCTAAATCTTTTAATTATCTTATTTATGTTTTAGGCTTTATGATGAAGTTATAAGTTGTTTAAAATTTAGTTATGAGTGATTACTTGGTTAGAAAAGTTATTTTTATCTTAAGAGACTAATCATATCCAAGCCACACATTAAAGCATCAATCATATAAGAAACTATGAGAAGCATTCCAACCTAATGCACAATTTTAACATAACATCAAACAATTATATAAACTATCATAAAAAATAAAAAGATGTAGTTTACAGCATAACATGAAGAGGAAAAGCTAATTTATTATACAATGGAACATGAAAGAATAATTAAAATTGTATTAAATATGGGGTCTTCTTTCTTCATATCTCCATTTTATTTGGTTCCTTCTTTGATTTGGATGGTGCTTGCTTCAAAGGAATCATGCACTCCAAGACAAAGCCTTCACCATACTCATCCTAATCCCCATAGCATTAATCCTAATTTATTGCATAAATTATATTTATGTAAAAGTAAATCTAACTACACGCAAAATAGAGGTTAGCAAAATATACATATAATCCCAAGTAGTTGTATTTATAATTTGGACTTAGCACCCTACACATAGGTAACTAAGCTCACTTATCCTAACTTGGATTTTACTTAAGGATTTAAGCAACCTGCAAAAAGAGCATTTACATTTATTTTTTTAACATCCCTTAAGCATAATCCCCTATAGAAAATATGATTAGGCTAATATTGGCCTATCATCCAGTCTACATGCCATTGTTAAACCAGTGAAGTGAAGTAATAATGACCTCCTTGGGACTAGCTAAAGCCTCGTGTTGCCGGGATGTCCAAACTATATACCCATTACCATTCAATCTTATATAAATCAACACTTGAATAGAGGAAAGAGAATTCAACATTCATACACTTAAGCTATAAGGACATGCATTTCTTATGTATTTATAATTAGCATCATAACACATATTATTATTCATTTATAAGCTTAAAAAATACATTTGGATTTAATAGTGATAATAATACATATATTAAATTAAATCAACACATGCAAGCTTACATAAAAGGAAATCCATTTTATTTTACTTGATTATGAAAAGATGGATGCATGAATTGAAATGACATACCAAGTTTAACATGATTGGAAAGAGGACAATCAAATATAGCATGAGATTCATTCAACCAAACTAGTTCTTAAGGACAATCAAACAAATAAGATTATTTAAAGGAAACCAAAGCTTCTTTATTAATTAAGTTTTGAATTTGATTTGATTTAAAGAATAGAAGATAAATCATCACTTGTTGTTTTAAACACATTCCCACATTACTAATTTGATTTAATTTAAGGAAATGTAATTAAGTTGATTTTATGGGTTAATTAGGTTGAACCCTTAATTAGATGAATTAAGTACCCTTACTTATGCCACACCTTAAAGTAATTAACTAAATAATTATGAGCCAACATGATATGCATGGAAAATAAACTTGCAATGATCCAAAAATAAAGGGGCCTAATGCAATTGGCTCATGATTAATAGTTAATTAGATTAAGGGACTTAATTAATTACTCTGATGGTTTTCCACACATGTAGACTAGCCATAATTTCATTAAATGCTTTTAAGTTATTAAACACCTAAAGATCTGCCATGATTTATTTAATTAAGCGATGTGATTATGATTTTAATTTGATTAAGTGATTTAATTAATTAATTAAATCTTAATTAATTTCATTTAAAAAAGGGTGAAATGATCTTAAGGAAAGGGGTCCCAACCCTATTCCTTAGTTCACTTACTGTTGAAAAATGATTAATAAACTTAATTAACTAATTTATTATTCATTGAATTAATTAATAATTAACTTAAAAGAGTAGTTAAGGTTTAATTAGTCAATTTACCTAATTAAGTGATTAATAAATCCCAAGAAAATCATGGGAGGTAGAGGTCATCCCATTAAATTAACCCATAAAATTTTAGATTAATTGCTCAAGTAATTAAAGAGAAATTAAGTTAATTAATTTTGTAATTAAATCTTAATTACTATTTAAAATTAGTTAAGATCATTTTTTTAATTAATTATTCTCTAAAATACCTTTAAAATGAGTATTTATTTGAAATTTTTTTTATTCTCTATTTTTTTTATGATTTTAGAAGTTTCACCATTAAAATGATTAATTAAGCCTAATAAAGCATGTGCTGATGACATGCTTTCCACATGGATTGGCTACTTATAATTTTTTGACTCAACGCTATGTGGAGATGGATGTGCTTTTTGACCCACCCAATCAAAATCGATGGCTATGATTAATAATTTAATAGGATTAAATCGATCATCTAGTGGATCTAATTAATGACGCCTATTTGATAATGAATGGATGCGTGATTTAACATCACACGAGTGAGGGAGAATGGAGTCCATCCACCATTGCTCACTTGATCCAAGCTGCTCGATCAACTCCAAAAGGATCCCACACCTTCACATCGATGAGGAGATCCAATGGTCAAGATCACATGAGATGCAAGTTTTCTTCAAAAAGCTCCAACCCATTTTGACTAAGGATCTTAAGCATACCTCGAGCTTAAGATCGATGGCTTGAATGATTAAGGAATCATCATCTAGTAGAGACAAAGCCCTATTGACCAACAATTGGATCAATTCCTGAAGCCAACAAACTGATTTGGAGCTCGCTTTGATCAAAGTCCCACTCTGTGCTCAAGAAGCTTGGGAGATGATTCATTCTTGCTTGATGAGGCCTAGGAAGGTGCAAAGTTAATTTGAGCTTGATGAAGAAATGGGGAAGTTAGGTCAGAAATTGGAGTGTCCTATTTTGAGACAGATGGAAATGGCATTTTTTGATCGACGAACAAGCTTGGGAGCTTAGGGAATGGCTCTAGTAGTTCATCTTGGGTAGCTAGGGCTTTAAAGATTGATTTTTGTGTGTGTGTTTGTGTGGAAACAAGGGTCTGTATACCTCCCTTCCTCTTGATCAGATGGTTGGATCGAGTTTCGCTTCTAGTGGAAGTCCCATCTCGGAGTGGGTGGAGGATGTGAGTTGGCTTAGCATGGTTGGTAAAGGTGGAGGTGGCGCCAAGGAGGAATCATGGGTGTCCTATGGGTTTCAAATGCTCTATGGGGAGGGTGAGGTGATTTCACCTCCCATGGGTCATGGCAACCAAACCACCTGGAGGTGTAGTGCCTGGGTGGACCATTGGGAGAGAGTACCAACTAGTCAATGAATGGAAATGACCACTTACATGGGTGATTTGTCATGTGATGCCCTTGACCCAAGGGTAGAATGATCATTTGGCATTGGATTTGATTTGGATAGATTTGAAATTAGCCAAAAGTGGGTTAGCCCAAATTTCAAGTCAATTGGAGTTGATATGGTTAGGTTTGGCTCAATTTTACTCATTTAGGTCAAATTTGGTTAAGTTGACCAATTGGTCAAATTGGGTCAAACCAAGAGTTGTCTAATATGATCATTTGGGATATTTTGGTTCAATTGGTTTGGTTTAGTTTGGCTTAGATTTGATTTTGGCTCATTTGAATTCATTTTGAGTCAAATAAGTTGAACAATTTGACCACATTGGCCAAATTGCTTGTTGGTTTGGGTTTAGTGACCAAAAAGATGATTATAGGCTTTGGTTTCAATTAATTTGGATTTGGTTTTGATTTAGGCAACTTGACCCTTTAGGTCAATTTGGGCTAAGTAGGTCAATAGGGTTCAATTGGGCCCAATCATGGCTTTGGTCAAGTTAAACAATCAATTTGGAATGAACTTGAGCCATTGGTTGTAATTAATTTGGTTTATATTTTGATTTGACACTATTTTATCTATTAGGTCAATTTGGGTTAACTTGGGTCAAGAGGGCCAATTGGGTTTGGTTTGACTCAATTGAAGGCCAAGTCATATTCAAATATTGATTTGAATGGTTTTTGGCATTAGGTTCCAATTTGGATAGTTTGGGTTCATATGGGTTAAGGGGTTGACTTGATCAAATGACCAAGTTGACTTGGTGACCCAATTATGATAATTGATCAACTTGGGTGATCAACAATCATGATGGGAGGTTTTGATGGGCTTGGTTCAATCCAACTTGGGTAGGATGAACTTGCTCAATAGGTCAAATTGGCCACTTTGGGTCAAGTGGACCAATTGGGTTTAGTTGTTGATTTTGGGTTGAGTTTGTTTTAGTTGAGATTGATTAGAAATTCAATTCAATTGGCTTGTTCAAATGGGTTTTGGTTCATTTGAACATTTCAAGTCAAAAGGGTTTAGTTGGGTTTGACTTGGGTTGATTTTGGTTTGGCTTGATGATTATAGATTTCATTTATATTTGTGAATATAATTGAATGTATGATTGATTCATGAGAAAATCAATTGAATTTGGGTTTTGGAATGAAGGAATTTGGCTAAGTCCATGGAGTTGGGTCATGGGTTTAAGTTTGATTTTGGTTTGATTTAATTTTGATGATTTAAATGTATATTTCATTTAAATTTGTGAAGATGATTGCAAATATGATTGATTTGTGAGAAAATCAATTGAGTTTGACTTGATTTGGATTAAGATTTGGCTAAGTCCATGGTATACATATGGCTTAGGAAGGGTTTTGATTTAATTTGATTTATTTTGATTTAGTTTTGATCATTTGAATGTAGATTTGATTTATATTTAGGAAGTTGATTGAAGATATAAATTGATTATGAGAAAATCAATTGATTTTGGATTGATTTGGATTAAGATTTGTTTAAGTCCATGGGATAGGTCATATTGCTTAGGAAGGGTTTCAAGTTTGGATTTGATCATGGGCTTCAATCATTTGGTTTTTGAATTTGGGTTCGGATTTGGATTTGAATTTGATGTTTGAATTGAACTTGAGGTTTGATTTGAGAAGGTGAACATGGATTGGAGGGGTTGTAAGGTGGATCATCTTAATCAAGGCATAACCTAATCCTATGGTTAACCATTCTAAGTCTTTAGGCTTAGGTTAAGTGTTTACCTATTTGTTAGAAGTGTCTTATGACTAGGGAAGTCTTAGTGTCAAGACTCTAAGTCTGGGAAGATTGAATGCAAAAGTGAGGTCAACAGACTGATCCATAGTATTGACCTTGGAGATAGACGATTGGAAGACCGAAGCTAAGTTTCACATTATAAATTTTGATACATCTTTCAATGCTTTGCTTGGGAGACCATGGATACATCAGAGCAACATAATTCCATCTTCTCTACATCAGTGTATGAAGTTTGTGAGAGGTGGGTTTGTCTACTATGTCAAAACAGATCTCTACCCAGTTATAGTTCATAAGGTCAGCAAATATGAGGATGCGGCTTACTACCTCCATCAAAATCAACAAGTCTATTCTTATGAAGTTGGTCAAAGTTTAAAATAATAGAAAAAGAATTAGAAAGAAAAAAAGAAATAGAAAAGAAGAGAGAAAATGAAAAAAAATAAAAGGGAGCGAAAATAGACATGGAGGAGGAAGTGGAGCCTAACAATCGATTCCTCCCACAATTTGTTACTCCATTCGAACATATGGGTAGGATGACCTGACCTCCACTAGGCAGAGGAAGAGGCCAGTTTAGAGGCAGTCCTAGGGGTGGAAAACCTCTTTATTGGCCACCCAATAGAAGATATGTCCCATCTACCAAGAGTACACCTGCTATCCATATAGACTTAGAATCTAGTTCATAGGATGAGTCTTATATGGTTAGCACACCAGCTAGCTCTTCTCAATAGTAGATTCCCTTGGAGGAGACACTTGGGCCATATAGAGATGAAGATTAGGCTCTAAAACAAAGAATAAGTGTATCCAAGTCTATAGGTAAAATAATTAGGCATCAGTTGGGAACCTTAGCTCTAATTTTCTCTCAAAAGTTGAGGGTTTGGTAGTTAAGGAAGCCCCTAAGTCATCCATGTGTGAAGACTTAAAGGTTCTTTCTCGATAGCATCATCCTCAAGTCAAGAAGTTGATAGAACTTGAGGATGATTCATATAAAGATTTAATAGAATTACCTTTTGATTGGTACTTGCCTTGTGTTCATAATTTAGCAAAGAATGGGTTAATCCCACATACTTGTCAAAGCAAGTCGACTACTAAAGAATATGGAAGAACAAATGCAAAAGCTCTCAATCAAGACCAAGACTAGATTCATTATAGTGGTCCAATCAGATGATGATTACTGATAGTCATCACCAATCATTTGGAATTGACAGTTCTTTTCAAATCACATTAACTCATATGAGGAGTGCTTAGAAACTTTAGATGATCTAGATGATTTTGAAGTCAAAGATGCTCCACCAAAGTTTGAAGAAGAGATCAAGTCAACCATTAACGAAGCTCGAAATCAACTTAGAATTGAAGAAGATCCACGCACATACACGCTTCTTATTGAATGAAATTGAAACCAATGACTTAGTTAGGCTATTGACCGAGTTTAAGGACTTTTGCATGGAGTTATGAAGAGATGCTTGATTGGCTCATGTAGCCATCCATAAACTAGTAATAAAGCTTACTACTAACCCTATCACGTAAGCTCCTAGATGCATGCGATTAGAAATAGAATAATAGCTCATTTATGAAGTCAAGAAACTGGTCGATGCTGGCTTCATCCAAAAGAAAAATACCCTACTTGTTAGCCAAAGATCATCCCGGAAGAAAAGATTGGCCAAATTTTATATGCATCGATGTTAGGATTTAAATGCGTGTCCAAAAAGATGAATTTAATAATCATGAAGTCGATGGTGGACATTTCCTCATCTCATGCGCCTTCTCTTTCATGGATGACTCATCGATATAACCAAATAGAGATGGACCTAAAGATGATAGAAACATTACTTTAGAACCCATAATCTATTACTATAAGGTCATGCCTTTCACCATAAAATGGCTACATATCAAGGCTATGACTTGAATCTTCAATGAACTCATTCATCATCAAGTTGAGTGCTATGTCGATGATCTCATTGTCAAAGATTGAGAAAAGGAAAACCATCTATTTTACTTGAGAGTAATTTTTGATCAATTAAGATAATTTAACATCAAAATGAACCCCATGAAGTGTGCATTCAGAGTAGCTTCAAAAAAATTTCTTGGGTGTGTTGTCTGACATAAGAGAATTAAAATCGATCTGGAGAAAATCAAGGAAATATTAGAAATGTCACCCCCTAAAGTTTAACTCAACTCAGCTCATTCCAAGGGTTGGCATATCTAAGACGCTTTATATTCAACCTATCAAGAAGATGTCACCATTCTCGACTTGTCAAAAGGATGCCAAGTTCTTGGGATGATAAGTGTGAGCATGCCTTCAAGACATCAAGCCGATGATGTCACATTCTAGTTCTCTATCTGCAAGTCGCTCATACTTTACACTATTGTGTTAGATGACTCCCTTGGTATTTTTTTGGCCCAAGCAAATGATGAAGGGAAGGAAAACACACTCTACTACCTTAGCCATCATCTAATCCTTATTGAGGCTAATTAACCACCCATTAAAAAGCATTGCCTAGCTTTAATCTTTGCATCCCGAAAGCTATAGCACTATATGCTTTCTCATAAGGTAAACCAGATCTCTAGGATTAATCCACTATAGTATCTCATGATAAGTCCGATGCTATCCGAATGGTTGGCACGATGGTCCATGATCCTCTCGTAGTTTGACATTACCTTCTAACCCTCCGCAGATGAAAGGATAAGTGCTAGCAATTTTTTTAGAAGACACCCCCTCACTGACTCTACTTAGTGATGATCACCCCGATGAACAAATCATGAACTTAGGGGATACTAGAATTCACTACTGTGAGATGTACTTTGATGGTGCGGCTTCCTCTCAAAGAGGAGAAGAACCATAATCTACTATTCCAAGAAAGGTAGGGGTAGGAATAGTTCTCTTAACTCTAAACTATGATGTGATGAGATTCTCATATCTTCTGTCCAATCCTTGCACCAACAAAGAAGCCAAATATGAGGCTCTGATTGCCAGTATGGAGTTAGCCTTTACTCTAAGCATCTAGAACATCAACATCTTCAAGGATTCTCAGCTAGTTATCAACCAAATCACTGGGTCCTATAAGGTTATAAAGCCCAAGCTCCATCACCATCATAAGTACACCATGGAGTTCTTGGCCCAAATCCCAGAGGTTACCATTTATAAGATTCCTCGAGGAGAGAATGCCATAGCATATGCTTTAGCCAAGCTTATGAAGGAGTTGGCATGTCCGAAGGATGAGTCCATATCAATAAAGGTCCAAAACAGACAAGTCTTATACCTTATTAATATTGAACTCATCAAAAAGTACTCTCTTGAAGGGGAGGTTGCCATTGCCAAGAATAACAAGGAGTTACATTAGAGGCAACCATTCATGGATTACCTAAATAAAGGATAACTTCCTCAAGAGATGTCCCAAGCCCATCAGATGAAGTAGAGCACTTTCCATGCTCTTGTGGATGGTGTCTTATCGGCAATCTTGAATCATATGTGGTTACATTATTTAGACATGCACATGAAGCCCATAAGATCATGATTGAGGTACACTTGATTATGTGGAGCCAACAAATGGTCCAAAGATGAAAACCAAGATCAAGAGAATAGAATACTCTGGTCATTGATGATCAAAGATTGCATGGATACGGCAGTGATACCACCAATGTCAAATACATGGTGTGTCCTACACCAACCACCCAACATTCTACATCCTACATCCTCATGGCATTCGAGTGTTGTACCAACTTAGTGGTCCGATTGATCTTCCTTCTTCTAAGGGTCATCAGTTCATCTTAGCTGCTACTTACAACTTTTCCAAATGGGCAAAGGCGATTCCACTCAAAGAGGTCACAACTCAATTTGTGCTTCAATTTTTTAGAAACATATCATATATAGGTTTGGAGTGCCTCGATGAATTATATTTGATAATGGTATTGCATTTAAGAGTACCGAGGTCAATAACTTTTCCCAAAGACATAATACAGATTAGAGATATTCTACCATTAACTACCTTAAGGAAAATGACTTAGTAAAAGCCTTCAACAAAACTCTCATCCAAATACAGAAGAAGATACTCAAAAACAACAAGTGATAGTGGCATGAGTAGTTAGTTGAAGCCTTGTGGGCCTACCGCACCACATATAGAACTCCAACTTAGTCTATTCCTTTCTCCTTAGTGTATGCGTCCTAAGTCATTATACCATTAGAAGTCTAACTCTCTTCATTAAGGATAGCTGTGGGTAGCAAGATCACAATAAGCGTAAGCCAAATTATGATTAGAAAAGCTTGAAGGTTTGGAGGAGATGCTATGGCATGTTAAAACATCAAGTTGTACAAAGCTAAAATGATTCAAGCTCATAATAAGTTGGTCCTTTCAAGATCTTTCATGTAGGAGAGCTTATTTTAATTCTAAGGAGTTGCCCCATCATAAGATGGGAGGCATGTTTGAACCCACTTGGGAAGGCCCTTTTCCATAGAGAAGGCCTACCAAAAGGATCTTATCCTTATTAATCATGTGGGAGAGCCCAATGCTTCCAATCAATGCTCTACTTAAAGAAATATTATAATATGTTTAAAAATAATTACCATCAATGAAAATTCCATTTCTAATTTAGTATGTTCCATGGTAAAAGTATTCTTATTTGTGAATCTACGATGATGTGTTTAGGGTAGGAGTAAGGAACCCGAGCAACTTCCTATCCTTCATTGACACAACACAAACACAAACTACACACAAACATATAAAACAAACACATATCTTTTGTCTCGGGCTACTCTAATTTGAGATAACTCCCTCAGCAACACTCACTTAGTAGCTGCTCTAGGTCAGGATAACATGCCACCTTTAGTGGTCTTCTTGCTTTGAAGGATGTAAGTTTGCTATGCTTTCCTTCCTTACTTGGCCATTGCTCATCAATCCTGTTAGTTTGGTGGCTTACCATGTGGTCGGCTTACCTGTATCATCTAAGAGGATGAGTCTACACTTTCTTCTTGGATTAGCTCATGACAATGAGTATATTTGAGGTTTAGATAAGTCCCATGTGGCTCCTTCCTCCTTACTACTTCAAGTTTGGGTCAGTCCTTCCTCCTGGGCTCTTAGTAGTTGATCTATCTTAAATAGCATACAATACTATCGATGATCGCCTCGCTTGGAAAGTTGTAAGCCTACATGCTTTCTTTCCAGATTGATTGTTGCACACCGATGGGCACCTTAGGTTGGTTGGTTCTCACTATGCTGATGGATCCACCACTCATGCTAATGGATACACCTTAGGTTAGTTGGTTCTCACACCTTAGGATACACCACTCATGGCAGATATAAGTCTACTATGCTTTCTTATTGAGTTGGCCACCGCATACTATAGCCTTTCCTTTCTAGGGCTCAGGATATGCCCCTAGTAGCACCTCCCCTGTGGCACTATATTTGGATAACATCCTTTGTGACCCCATTTAGACACTACCTGGGTTACTACCGGATTGGACAGTTCCCCTTTCCTACTAACCACCTGTATGGTTGGAGAATCCATCATGTGGATGTACAAATTCTGCCTTAGTCTAATAAACTTGAGATAATTTAAGGCCAACATAGCACCTTCTTAGTGTGGTCCCTTGTACACCAATAGGGTTTACGCAAACATATAAACAAAATATATATTAACTTATGGAATAGGAGGACACCCATAGTACCTTTTCTTGAGAAGGCATCCTATCTTTAGGGCGTGAAAACTCCCTATAGAGTGCTGACTATTCTTGAGTTGATATAAGTCCCCAACAGCATTCACTCAATAGTCTCCCCTAAGTCAAGTTTGATTTATTGTGCTACCAACATGTCACCCCAATAGTTGTTCCTTACTTTAGAAGATGTAAGTCTATTGCACCTTCTTCCTAGCACACCCATTGCAATCAAAGGCAACCCCAGGTTAAGCTCCCCCACACCAAGACTATCCCTTTGGATTTGTAAATCTAGGACAAGTCCGATATAGCTTATTCTCAGTGGGTCCATCGTACACCGACATGGTCCATAAATTAAACCTATCAAATTTAATCGAGCTCACATCCCTAGTGAATATGCCTTTAATTCAAAATTAAATTTAACCAAACAAACCATATGGAATCACATGAATTTAAGATAAAATTAATCCTGACTACTTTTGAGTTGACATAAGTCCCCAGTGGCATTCACTCAATAGTCGCCCTAGGTCAGGTTTGGTTTATTGTGCATCCAACAGCTCACCCTAGTGGTTGTTCCTCACTTTAGAAGATGTAAGTCTACTACACCTTCTTCCTAGCACAGTTGTTGCACACCAAAAGATAACCCCTTAGGTTGGCTAGCTCTACCCCATATCTGGTAGACTATCCCTTTGGATTTGTAAACCTTTGGTAGGTCAAGGCTGATATAGCCCCCTTCAATGGGTCCATCGCACACCGACAAGGTCCATACATTAACTCAGATGAAATTAAACCCAATCTGATTTTCCTTAGTGGAGTTAAATCACACCCTTCTCCCTAGTGGAGCCCCAAATCATATATAAACAAGTCAAGCAAATAAATTAAATTCAAAATTGACCTCCCCAATGGATCCAAATTAAACCAACCCTGAGAGTATAAATCAAGAAATCCAACCAAACTCTTACCCTAGGATACATCCCCAAATAAATCTGAAATCAAACTCAAATCCCAATCCCCAACAATAGCCCAAACCGCTTCCTGGAAGGTTCATATACCCAATCCTTAGTGGACTCGAGCCCATATCTCTAGCAGATATGCTTTTACATCAATTAAAACAAAATAAATTAAAGTAAATTTGATCTTAATCCTTGGTGGTTTATAGATTCTTATCCTTAGCAGATCTTCTTTCCATAAATTATATAATCAAATGAAATTCAAACCTTATCCCTAGCAGATTTTATTCTTCTATGCCCTCGACATAGATCCCTCACATGTCATGTCCAATGCATGTGTGATCCCCTAGTGATCTCCTCCATGTCCTTGACATGGAATTCTCATCAAATCTTATTTTTTTCTCTTATGCACACCTTTAATACTTCAACTAAATGCATAAAAATGTATTTGTTCAAATTTCATTTTCTTAATATTGTAATGAACATTTTATGATTTGTGATGGTGTAAGCTAAAACTAACTGTACAATATCATGCTAAACATGTTATAGTGTGAATTAACACACTATATTTATTACAATATATGATGTTATGTTATAATTTGTAATAATATAACATATTGTCTAACATTACACCTCATCAGAATCACTTAAAAGAAACAAATAATAAAATTTTCTCAAAATTTGAATAATGTTCATTTTGGATGTAAAATTTTTTTTTTCTATTATAATTTTGGTGTTGCTTCTTCATGTGTGCTATGAATTTTGCCAAATTCTTCCATCTGAACCTTCAAATTTACATTTTGGTGAGTTTTGACCCAATGTATTATAACAAAAGTAAAACATACTAAAATGTACAATAACATTTAGTAACACTCCACCACATTCATATATATGTGAAGTTATATTATTATGTACATTATATTTTAATATGCTTTCATATATTATATTATCTTACAGTACACCTTAAAATGAATCACTTTAAGCAAAAACTTTATAAAATTTTGTTGAAAACTGAACCTTTAGTTTGAATGCAAAATTCCATTCTTTTGATTAAATGACACACAATAGCTGACCCCCAATGATATTCTCTAAAGCTTACCTTAAATTTGGCAAAATCCCATCATCTCAGCTTATAAATTAGTATTTCTATGAATTATACCAGTACAAACTCTACTACTTCATATTATAATAAACTAAAATATGCTAAATAATAAGTAGTTATACACAATAGTATGTTACAATGCATGATGCTACACTATGTTATGGCATCCTATATTATAATACACTATAAGATATTATATTATATTATATTGCATATCATATCACAAGGTATCGTAAGATAAAAATCATAAAATTAGTCTAAATAATAAAATATTTTACACAAGGTTTAGTTTATTTTTAGTTTATTTTATTTTATTTAGTTTAGGGTTTAGTTTAGATTTTTATTTTATTTATTTAGTTTATTTATTTTAGTTTAGAATTATGTTTTTTTTTTTATTTTAGGGTTTGGTTTATTTTTTTATATTTTTTAGGTTTATTTTGGTTTTAGGTGTTTATTTAGTTTTATTTTATTTTAGGTTTATTTTATTTTATTTTACATTTAGTTTTATTTTATTTAAGTTTTTATTTTAGGTTTATTTTCATTTTTTTAGTTTACTTTTTAGGTTTTATTTATTTATTTGGTTTATTTATTTTATTTTATTTAATTTTATGTTTAGGTTTTAGTTTAGGTTTTATTTTATTTTATTTTATTTTATTTTATTTTATTTTATTTAGGTTTAGTTTTATTTTATTTATTTTATTTATTTTAGTTTAGATTGTTTTTGGGTTTATGTAGGGTTTTGTGTTTTTAAAGATTTTAATAGGGTTAGGTTTAGGGATTATTTTATCATTTGTATTTTTATTTTAGGTTTGGGAGGTTTTATTTTATTTTAGGTCTTTATTAGGTATTTTTTAGGTTTAGGTCTATTTATTATTTAGTTTAGCCATCTTTATCTTATTTAAGTAAGTCAGGTAGGTTTTAGTTTTTAAGTTATATTATTAATAAATTTTTTTTTAAGTTTAGCTAGGTAGGTCAGGTTTTTAAGATTTAGGGTTAGAAGTCAGGTTTTTGGGTATAAAGTAGGTTGATGGTTTTTGGAGTTTTGGGTTTTGGGTAGTTTAGGGTATGGTTATTTGCCTTTTTAGGGTTGATCAGTTAGGTTGGGAGGGCCTAGTTTAAGACCAGGGTTTAGTAGGAGGTCAAGTGGCCTGGGTTTTATTTTAGTTATGCCTTTGGGTAGAGTTCATAGCTATGGCCTATCTTATTTTATAGTTAAGTCAAGATCAGGTAGTTTTATTTTATCTTATATTATTATTTAAGTCTCATTTATCTTATATTTTATTAATAGGCTCAGGTTTTTAAATGATTTAGGGCTCAGGTCATGGCCTGGGTCAGTAGGTTGGGCCTGTTTTAGGTTTAGGGTTTTATTATTATTAGTGATTTAGGTAGTTATGGTTTAGGTAGCCTAGGGTTGATCAGTGATGGTTGGTTAGGGTCAGTTTAGGGTCATTGGGTTTTAGGTACTCAGTGGTTGGATTTAGGTCACATTGGGCCCAGTGGCCTGGGGTAAGGTGGGGTTTATGGGCAAAGATTTAGGGTTAGTGAGGGTAAGTCATAGGTTTATTTTATCTTAGATAAGGTTTATTTTGGTAATTTTAGTTTAGTAGGTTTATTTATTATATTTATATTTAGGTTTAGTTAATTTATTTAGGAGGTCGTGGTTTAGTTTTATTTATTATTATTTTATTTATTGGAGGTTTATTTATATTTATTAGGTTTTAGGTTAAGTTTTATTAAGGTTTAGCATTTTGAGATTAGTTTAGGTAGGAGGTTTAAAGTTTATGGTTGGGTTTTTAGGGTAGGGATTTTATTTAAGTTTATTTTATTTTTTTATTTTATGTTTTAGGTATTTTAGTTATTTTAGGTTTATTTTATTTTTCTTTTGTTTAGTTTTATTTTATTTATGTTTTTATTTTAGGTTTATTTTATATTTTAGTTTAGTTTATGTTTTATTTATTTTATTAGTTTAATTTGAGTTATTATTTTATTTTTTTTATTTTTTAGGTTTAGTTTGGTTTATTTTATTTCATTATATATTTTATTTAGATTTATTTTTATCATTTATTTTATTTTTAGGTTTTATTTTAGTTTATTTAGGTTTTTATTTAGGGTTTATTTTATTTAGGGTTTTATTTGGGGTTTAGGATTTAGAGTTTATTATAGTTTGGTTTAGGGTTCAGGGTTTTAGGGTTTTGGGTTTAGGGTTTTGGGTTTTGGGTTTAGGATTTAGGGTTTAGGGTTTTAGACTATAAGGTTTAGGGTTTAGCGTTTAGCGTTTCACAGCCAGCGTGGTGATTTAGACAAACTTATACAAACACACCTTTCCAAACCTTCCTCTCTTCACTTCTCCAAATTTGATAAATTAACATCTATTCGACATTTTGCCGAAACCTTATTAACAAAATCTCTCAAATCCTTACAATTTTGGACAAAGACAAGCTTATATTACTTTAAATCTTTAATTATCTAGTCAATTCCATGAAATTTCTAAAGATAAAATTGACTTTCAAAACCAACTCATCAGTTACTACACTTACAACTATCTCTCATAGTATCCACATAGTAGTCTTGCTTTTTTAGGCAATCATGCCATGATTCATTAGCTCTATGGTCATTACAAAAAACTCAATGATAATACTAAATTTGAGGTTTTTTTGCCCAATAAAGAAGTCTTAATTAACCAAATTAAAATGCCAAATGGTTTTCTAAGCTTAAAATATGGTTTTCAAATCAAAATGCACAATAGTATCAATTAACAACCTTAGATTCTCAAGGCCACTTTTGGAATGTTATGTTCACTCAAGAATGCACCAATATATTTAGAAGAATGGATTATTTATTCTAATTTAACACCATTTGCCTAGTTTATGTAGATGATATTCTTATTTCTAGTCCAACTTTAACCACACATATGAAACATCTCATCTTTGCCAATAAAAGCCTATCAGGTATCGTTTAAGTAGGCAAGTTTTGCCATTGAATTTTTAGGATTGAAAATTGACAATGGCGCAATAGAATTACAAGATTAGATTTTACAAAAAAATAGATAATTTCAAAACTATTTCCAATCAGAAGGATCTACAATGTTTTCTAGATGCATCTTTTAAGCATTCATCTTTAGCCTTAAGAGCATTACAAAAGAAACTATGAAAAATATTAGACATGGGATAGACAAAATATTTTACAACAAATACAACAACATTAAAACTCTTCCAGTTAACCCTACCAACCAATGTTGATTATCAAACCGAAAGCTCACTGAGCCATTTTAAAAGCCGATAAATACTAAAGTCTTATGCACTCTTGCACATATACATCCCTTAATAAAATTATCATATCAACAAAAAAGAACTTCTAGCAATGGCTATCATTTGAGTTATTTCTAGAACACTTTATCATAAGTCGATAATAAGCTATATCCTTATTAAAGGAAAATTTGTAGATTTACCTAATAAATGATTAATTAGATGGCAAAGTTGGTTTTCTCATATAATTTGATATCAATATATTGAAGGAAAATGAAATGCTTTATGATACTTTAACCGAAATTTTAGTCATGAGTTCTCTCCTAGATAACGATTTCAAATTACCATACTCGACATGGTTCAACAACTAAGGAATCAATAAAATCATGATTTAGGGTTACATCAATTAGGATCAGCAATTATGGAAATTAGAATGTGAAATTACCTACATCAATCAATTATTGAATGAATTACAGAATGTTAAGAAATATCTCAGATTGATGAAGATCTACCATCCATTACGTTACAACAACACCACACAAATAAAACTCCATGGGAGACAAAATATTAACTAAGTAAATATAATTATCACCACTTTTGCAAAGTTCTAGAAAAGTTAAAGGAAAGAATAATAGAAGAAATATAATGATTGTAAAGATACTTTATATTAAGATCAAATTAATCCACAAATATATTTCCATACAATCGGAAAACATCATGTTGCATATATCTATGGAATCACTGATGACAATATTATAAAGAATTATATGAAGTTTTTAATTTAATGATTTATCTTGAGGATTTAACACTTTAAATAATTACCAAAATTCTTTAGTTATCAAACATTCCTGGCTATTGTCAAACATTGGAATTTATATATAAAATTATTCCAAACTTATCTATACTTAGGGACAAATATCTAATACAAATTGATGATTTAGAGAACCATTTATCCAAAATATGATGAAAACCATTTTATCAACGACAAAAGGATTAAGACCTATTTCAAATTGATGGAAACTAGAAAATAGACGCAAAGAAATATTTGGGTATATCATTAGGATACTTATTTATCTAGCTATAAAAACACCAACTCGTGGAATCCATGAAGTATTATATCATAAATGGATAAATATTTTCAAAAATATGATCAAAGCAGCCTAGTGAAAAAAAAATTTTGTGCAGTTATAAATGGACAAACTCCATCAATGAAATTATTGTAGAAAGACACTACTGCCTTTCAAGAAAATTTGGAACAACACATGGCAATAGGAAAGCAAAATTATTAGCGACTACTAGAAAAGCATTGACAAGGCCCACTATGGAAATTATTCAGACTCAAAGACAAGTACCACTCACCAAAAGCAAAACAATTATTCAAAAAGCAATCCCAGATTCCCCCACTCAAAATAAAGACGCACTTAGCTCCAATTATGGATCCCACTCAAAGAAAAACAATGACAGATGCACTGCTAGATGTAATTATTTCACACCGCCAAGTATATAAATAAGGAGCAGATATATTCAAGAGATGAAATGAAGCTTCCTTAGTCATTTCCTCTTATATTCTCCGAAGTAGGTATATGGCTAATTAAATTGGACATATCCTTTGGATTACTTTGTCAACCCCTATTTCATTAGTATATATGAAGTCAACAATTTACACAGAAATATTAAAATGGTGTTATAAGTATAATACAATTTCTTAAGATAAACTTTATGCACAACAAATTGACCTACACAAAAATATAAGCAATCATTATGTTGTTATAAAAAGATATGGTACATCAATGTGGCTATACAAACTTAAATAAAACAACATCTAGGGACCAAATTGTTACAAAAGAAAAATTTTAGCAAATAAGGCAAATTTTAATAATAAGACGAACTTTAGAAACAATTTACTACTAGAACTAAATGTTTAAAGAAGAAGGTCATTATGCAAATGAATGCCCTAAAAGATAAAAAATAGTTAATATTAAATCTGTCCAAATAATCAAAGAAAATTACTTAGAACCCATATTTGATATATTTGAACTCAATTTAAGACTAACTCTATGAATTAACCTATTTAAGTAAATTTTATCAACTCTTATGATGATATTGATTTAAATGAATACTTATATTGATTAATTATGTCTATAGAACAAATTTTAGAAATATACAATTATAGATTTAGAATATAATAGCACTTAACTCTTTCAAAACCGAATACAAAAAAGATCAGAAAATTATCTTTAGAACCAAAGATTGTTTCACATGCCAATCTTAACATGGAATAGAACCAGATATTATAATGATACGTCAAGGAGAATACCATAGAAATAACTGAAGCACAAGGTAGTACATTCTTTTATATAATTTAAGCATGAGAAATCAAGATCTACAAAAATACCACATCCAAAAATACGTATACATGTCTTTTTGGAGGATTTCATTTTAATAAAAGCATATTTTAAAAAAGAAATTGATAGCCTATCACCTTATGGATCTATGATGATGTAATTATACACTCATAGATGCCTTATTAGAGTTATTCAAGAAATTTATGCTATCAATTTTATTATTTAATCTATCCTAATTATGCTATCAACATCAATGATGACATCTTGATCATACTCTCACATTAAAACATTTTGAATGTATCCTAAGACAAGGAAGTGCTATTTATATTACCTATCAAATAGCATATGCATATAGTAAATACAACACCATAATATTTAAACCACAAAATGAACCATTTAGATCCACTATTCTCTCAAATAGGACAAACAATTCAACCCAATGAGGAAGATTATACTACTTTAACTCCACCACCTTACACCCTCTCATTAGACTTTTGTGACAGTAGTTTACTCAACAAAACTTTTAATCAACAACAAAAACATCAAAGTTTTAATGAAATAAACAAAGATTTAATTATTCAACCAATTATCTATCGACACTAAAAAATACAATTAATAATCAATTATTACTAAAAGGATATTATATCTCTCATGTATTTTATATTATTGTATTTATCTAGGCCACATATAGATACAACATTAATTCCTAATAATCTACTAATCCCACGTTTCAACCATACATCTATAAAGACTATCATTAAATCATGAATGAAACAATTATTCTATTTGGTTTTTGGATATTTTAAATAATCTATTGATTTTAGACATACCTTTTATCGACAAAAGTAAAAAAGATAGAGTATTAGTTATGGACTTTACAACAACATACAATTACCTTTATGATACCACCATATTGATTCAATTTTTTATCATGGTCTACTTTTATAGTTATATTCAAATTGAACTTTATGTTCCAGTATGAACCTATCAGTTATGTGATAGATATATGTGTTAAACAATGGCTTTTCAATCTATTTACCTCTTCATCATACCACCATCAGTGACAC
Organism: Cymbidium sinense; assembly: GCA_021442155.1. Taxonomy (NCBI): domain Eukaryota; kingdom Viridiplantae; phylum Streptophyta; class Magnoliopsida; order Asparagales; family Orchidaceae; genus Cymbidium; species Cymbidium sinense. The sequence continues at coordinate 38,264 of JAKCPB010000219.1, read as the reverse complement.
TTTTAATGGACTTTAACATTTCTACTTATTGTCAATTTATTTTAATCAATAATACCTTTATTAAAATACCAAACTGGTGCCTTACCGAACCTAGTCCCAATTTTATCCTTGGTAATAACATTTTTAAATCCATGCAAATTTTTACCCAATATTCTTTTTATCTCAATTAACTCCTCAGAACCACCTTCTCTGTTTATCACATCTCCTATTACTCACTCGACCTTCCACCTACCTTTATATCATGGTGATTTAGACAAACATATAAAACACATTTTCCAAACCTTCCTCTCTTTCGCTCAACTTGATAAATTAACATTTATAACATTTTTAAACATTATTCTCAAAATCATTCTTAAAAATCCTTTACAATTTTGGACAAAAGACAAATCTTATATTATTTTAAATTCCTCTTAATATCAGTACCATGAAATATACTACAAGATAAAATTGAGTTTGAAAACCAACTCACTAAGTTACTACTACAACTATCTCTCTCATAGTACTCCACATAGTAGTCCCGCTTTTCTTTATTTTAAATCATGTAACAGATTAAAGAATTATGGTCATCAATTATAAAACACTCAATGATAATACTAAATTTGATGGTTAATTTTTGCCAATAAAGAAGTCTTAATTAACCAAATTAATAGCGCCAAATGGTTTTCTAAGCTTGACTGCAAATCTAGTTTTTGGCAAATCAAAATGCACCATGATATTATCGAATTAACAGGCTTCAGTACTCCTCAAGACCACATTCAATGGAATGTTATGCCCTTCAAACTCAAGAATGCACCACAGATATTTCAACGAAGTATGGATTATTTATTTTCAGAATTTAACACCTTTTTCCTAGTTTATGTAGATGATATTCTTATTTTTAGTCCAACTTTAACCACACATATGAAACATCTCACTCTCTTTTCCAATAAAGCCTATCAGATGGTATCATCTTAAGTAAAAAAGAAGGCAACGTTTGTAAGCCATTGAATTTTAGGATTGAAAATTGACAACGCAATAATAATAAGATCATATTTTACAAAAATAGATAATTTCAAAACTATCTCCAATCAGAATGATCTACAGCATTTTCTAGCATGCATCAACTATGCTGAAGCATTCATCAAAATTTTAGCCTAAGAGCATTACAAAAGAAACTACAAAAATATACCTTGGACATGGGATAGCTCGACAAAAATATTTTACAACAAATACAACAACATTACAAAACTCTTCCAAAGTTAACCCTACCAACCAATGGAAAACTAATTATCGAAACTGATAGCTCTGACTCATGTTGGGGTTCCATTTTAAAATCCATACGACAAAATCAAGTCTTATGGTTACATTCTGGCACATATACATCTACAAAACAAAATTATCATATCAACAAAAAAGGCACTTCTATAATAAAAAGGCTATAAAAAAAATTTGAGTTATTTCAAAGTGAACACTTTATCATAAGAACTGATAATAAACTGCTATATCCTTTATTAAAGGAAAAATTGTAGATTACCTAATAAATGATTAATTAGATGGCAAAATTATAATTTTGATATATATAAAGGAAAATGAAATGCTTTATGATACTTTAACCCAAAATTTTGGGTCATGAGTTCTCTCCTGATAATGATTTAATTACGATAATTTCTCAACATGGAAACAAATTCAACAACTAAGGAATCAATAAAATCTGATGATCACAAAATTATGGGTTACATCGATTTATTGGATCAGAAATTATGGAAATTAGAATGTGAAATTGCCTACAACAATCAATTATTGAACGAATTATAGAATGTTAAGAAATATATCCTTGGCGAGATTGATGAAGATCAATTACCATCCATTACAGCATTACAATAACATGCCACACAAATAAAAACTCCATCAGAAGGAGACATACAAATATCAACTAACAATGTAAATAGAATTATCGACTTTGCCCAAGTTCTTAAAAAAGAAAAATCAATGGAAAGAACAATAGAAGAAATAGCCAATGATTGGCAAAGATACTCTTTATATCAAGAGCGAATTAATCCACAAATATATTTCCATACACCCGAAAAATATAATGTTGCATATATCTATGCAATCACTGATGATAATATTATAAAAGAATTATATGAAACTGGGTTAATTTGAATGATTTATCTTGAGGATTTAACACCACTTAAATAATTATCAAAAATTCTTTACGAAGCTATCAAAACATTCCAGGCTGTTGTCAAACATTGGAATTTATATATAAAATTATTCCGACATCCGTAAGGTATGGACAAATATCTGATACTTATCGATCGAGAGAACCATTTTATCAATGACAAAAGGATGAAGACCTATTTCAAATCTGGATGGAAACTAGAAAATTAGATGCAACAAATATTTGGGTATATCATTGTAGTGATACTCTATTTATCTACAGTTATAGAAAAACACCAACTCATCAAATCCATGAAGTATTATATTAGAAATGGATAAATATGCTTCGCAAAAATATGATCAAAGCCAGCCATCTAGTAAAAGAAAAATTTTGTGCAAAGTTACAAATGGACAAACTCCATCAATGCAATTATTGCAAAAAGAAACAGACACTACAGACCTTTCGAGAAAATTTGGAACAACGAAAAAAATAGCAACAGGAAAAGAAAAAATTATTTCAAAGACTACTAAAAAAGAAAAGCATAATTGACAAAGGCGCCCACTATGAAAAAGAAACATAATTATTCAAAGACTCAAAGAAAAGCCCACAATCACCAAAAGGACAATTATTCAAAAGCCCCTGATTCCCACTCAAAATAAAGATGCACTCACCCAATTATTGATCCCACTCAAAGAAAAACAATGACAGATGCACTACTAGATGTAATTATTTCACACCAGCCAGAAGTCTATAAATAAGAAGACAGAGCAAATATTCAAGCAGAGGCAGAAATGAAGCTTGTGTAATCATTTTATATTCATAAGAGTCCCTTATGAGTTTCCTTAGTGATACAGAAGTAACATGTATTATGCTAGCAAAATAATACTTCTCTCTAGCTATGTGTGTAAGTTTTTATTTTACATTTTCATACGCTTTTGTAAGATCATGTTGTCTTCTTGCAATAATATATACTATCATATTATGTGTATTTTTGGATTATTCCATGGGTAGGAAACGAACATCAGCTGTGCTCTATTATTCTAAAGTAATCATAGAGGGTTGTTGTCTTAAGTGTTGCGCCCGAATCTTTCTCAGAAATCGATAAGTTTTAGAAGACTACGATATGAACCGGAGTAAATAGTGTCAAAATTCTAAAAGTCCTCATAATATGATAACGTATATTATACAAGAAGATAAAATTCTGGGGAAGGATCGCCCATGTGATAGAACTTTCATATATAGTCAAAGAGAAGGCCTTAGTTATGACTTCAAGAAGAGAAAAAATAGAACAATTAGAAAACAATTAGAAAAAGCAACAATCACAAGAAATAATCATAAAAAGATAGAAAATTAAACTCTATTAAAAACATGGAAAAAAGCAAAATCAAGAGCCTTGAAATGGTATCGAGTCAAAAAGATTAGCAATGTAATGGTCATGCTCATGTTTTATACACCATCATATATATATATATATATATATATATATATATATATATATATTTGAATCTAATTTCCCTTCTTATGAGACAAAAATAAAAGAAGAACAAAAATTAAAGAAAAGGTTATTCTTAGAAGAATTAGAAGCTGACATTTTTCATGACTAAGCTCACCAAAGAATTTTTAAAAAATGAATTTCAACATATACAAGAAAACTTAAAAATAAATATAACTAATAATCAGTTATAAGTTTTTCTAGAAGAATAACTATTTCACATCAAAGCACCTCTTGGTAATCTTAATGAATGGATAGTCCTTACATATATGAACCTAAAGAAACATTATAAAATAGGACAAATAATAAATAGATTCCCACATATTCACGGAGCTGTTCAGATTAATGAAATAGTTGATATGGGTTAAGGGGTTGAGTTGGTCAAATGATGAGACTTGGTTTGACCCAATTTGTGATAATTGATCAACCTAGGGTGATCAACAATCATGATGGGCGATTTTGATGGGCTTGGTTCAATCCAATTTGGGTATGATTAAAACTTGGCTCAAATAGGTCAAATTGGCCACTTTGGGTCAAGTGGATCAATTGGGTTTAGTTAGCTTGATTTTTGGTTGATTTCAATTTAGTTGAGTTTATATATGGATTTGGGATTGATATATAAATTCAATTGTAATTGGTTTGGGTTCTAATGGGTTTTGGTTCATTTTAACTTTTCAAGTCAAAAGGGTTAATTTGGGTGTGGCTTGATGATTGTATATTTCATTTGTATTTGCGAATATGATTGAAGGTATGATTGATTCATAAGAAAATCAATTGAATTTGGGTTTTGGAATGAAGGAATTTGTCCATGGAGTTGAGTCATGTGTTTAGGTTTTGATTTTGATTTGGTTTGATTTAGTTTTGATGATTAAATGTATATTTCATTTAAATTTATGATGATGATTGATATGATTGATTTATGAGAAAATCAATTGAGTTTGACTTGATTTGGATTAAGATTTGGTCAAGTCCATGGGATAGGTCATATGACTTAGGAAGGGTTTTGATTTAATTTGATTTAGTTTGATTTTGTTTTGATCATTTAAATGTAGATTTGATTTCTATTTAAGAAGATGATTGAAGATATAAATTGATTATGAGAAAATGAATTGAGTTTAAATTGATTTGGATTAATTTGGCTAAGTCCATGGATAGGTCATATGGCTTGAAGGGTTTCAAGTTTGGATTTGATCATGGGCTTCAATCATTTGGTTTTGGATTTGGATTTGAATTTGATGTTTGAATTGAACTTGAGGTTTGGTTTGAGAAGGTGAACATGGATTGATTTGGCTTGTAGGGTGTGGATTATCCTAATCCCTAAGGCATAACCTAACCTTATGGTTAACCCTTCTAAGTATTTATGCTTAGGTTAAGTGTTTACCTAATTGTTAGAAGTGTCTTATGACTATGGAAGTCCTTGTGTCTAGAAGGCTCCTATCTCTAATATGAAAAGATTGAATCCAAACTCTAAAATTGAGGTCAACAGGCCTTAGGCTCCATAGTGTTGCCCTTGGAGATAGATGATTGGAAGACCAAGGCAAGTTTCACATTATGGACTCGGATACATCTTTCAACACTTTGCTTGGGAGGCCATGGATACATGAGAACAACATAGTTCCATCCTTCTATATCAATGTATGAAGTTTGAGAGGTGGGATCATCTACTGTCAAAGGAGATCTCAAGCCATTTACGCTCAAGATCAAGATATATGAGGATGGCTTACTACCTCCCTCAAAATCAACAAGTCTATTCTTGCAAACTTGGCCAAAGTTTAAAAATAAATGAAAAAAAAAGAAAAAGAAAATGAAAGAGAAAAAGAGAAAAAAAAAGAAAAGAAAAATTAAAATAAAATAAAAGGGAGGAAAATAGACTGGAGGAGGAAGTGGATCCTGACATTAGATTCCACCCATAGTTCGCTACTCCATTTGAACATATGGGTAGGACTACTGACCTCCACCGTAAGAAGAGGCTAGTTTAGAGGCACCCCAAGGGTGGAAAATCTCTTATTGCTAATAAAAGATATGTCCCAAATACCTAGAGTACTGCTATCCATATAGACTTAGAATCTAGTTCATAGATGAGTCTTATATGGTTAGCACACCCAGCCTCTTCTCAGTGGATCCTTAGATGACACTTGAGCCACATATGATGAAGACCTTTCAAAGCAAAGCATAAGTGTATCCAAGTCTATATGTGAAATAGTTAGGCATCAGTTGGGAACCTTAGCTCTAACCCCACTTTCCTCTTAAAAAGTTGAGGGTTTGGTAGTTAAGGAAGCCCCTAAGTCATCCACTGTGTGTGAAGACTCGAGGTTCTTGTTAGAGCATCATCCTCAAGTCAAGAAGTTGATGTAGAACTTGAGGATGATTCATATAAAGATTTAATAGAATTACCTTTGATTGGTACTTTCCTTGTGTTCATAATTTAGTTAAGAAAGGGTTAATCCCATATACTTGGTCAAAGCAGTCATACTACATCAAAAGAATATGGAAGAACAAATGCAAAAGCTCTCAATCAAGACTGGACTAGATTCAATATAGTGGGTCCAGTCAATGATGACGATTACTACTTAGTCATCACCAATCATTTAGAATCTGATAGGTTCTTTTCAAATCACGTTAACTTATATGAGGAGTTGTGCTTAAAAATTTTAGATGATCCAGATGATTTAGAAGTCAAAGATGCACCGCTAAAGTTTGAAGAAGAGATCAAGTCAACCATCGATGAGCTCAAGAAATCAACTTAGAATCAAGAAGATCCACATGACATACATCGCTTCTTGAATAAAATTAAAACCAATGACTTAGTTAGGCTATTGAATGAGTTTAAGGATTACTTTACATGGAGTTATGAAGAGATGCTTGGATTGGCTCTTAACGTAGCATTCCATAAACTAGTAATAGAGCCTACTATTAACCTTATCAAGCAAGCTTTTAGATGCATGCAATTAGATAAAGAATAATAGGTGAATTATGAAGTCAATAAATTGAGCGATATGTTGGCTTCAGAAGAAAAATACCCTACTTGTTAGCGATCATCCGCTTAAAAAAAGAATGGCCAAATTCACATATGCTTCAATTTTAGAGATTTAAATAAGGCATATCCAAAAGAAGAAATTCCACACTAATCTTAGAGTTGATGGTGGACATTGCCTCATCTCATGCAATCTTCTCTTTCATGGATGGCTCATCTAGATATAACTAAATAAAGATGGCCCCTGAAGATGAAAGAAATAATACTTTTAGAACCCCCGATTAGAATCTATTGCTATAAGGTTATGCCTTTCAACCTTAAAAATGTCGGTACTATATACTAGTGGGCTATGACTTGAATCTTCGATGAACTCATTCATCATCAAGTCGAGTGCTATGTCGATGATCTCGTGGTCAAAAGTAGAGATAAGGAAGACCATCTCTTTGACTTGAGATAGTTTTAATAGTTAATTTAACCTCAAAATGAACCTTGTGCATTCGAAGTAGCTTCAAGGAAATTCCTTTGTTGTCCGACACCGTGGAATCAAAATCAACTGAGAAGATCATAATTAGAAATGCCACCCCTAAAAGTTTAACCCAACCTCGTGATCATTATCCAAGGGTGGTTGGAGTATCTAAGATGCTTTATATCCAACCTCTCAGGAAGATGTTAGCCATTCTTAGTGATTGTCAAAAAGGATGACAAGTTCAAGTGGGATGACAGGTGTGAGCATGCCATCGAAGACATCAAGCATTACCTGATGATGCCGCCGATTCTAGTAGCCCCTATCCCAGGAAAGCCACTCATACTTTACACTATTGTGTTAGATGACTCCCTTGGTGCTTTGTTGGACAAGCCAATGATGAAGGGAAGGAGAATGAACTCTACTACCTCAGCCATTGTCAAATACACAATGTTGTCCTACACCAACCAATCAACATTCTACATCCTACATTGGCCTCATGGCCATTCGAGTGTTGGGGTACCGACATAGTGGGTCTGATTGATCCTCCTTCCAAGGGTCATCAGTTCACCGGAGCTACTACTGACTACTTTTATAAATGTGTGAATGCGATTTCGCTCATAGAAGTCATAGCTCAGCATGTCCTCCAATTTTTCAATAAACATATCATATATAGGTTCAGAATGCCTCGATGAATTATATCTGATAATGGTACTACATTCAAGAGCACTGAGATCAACAATTTTGCCCAGAGATAAAGCTTTGATTGGAGATATTCTACCTTAAACTACTCGAGGGAAAATAGCTTAGTAAATCTTTCAACAAAACTCTTATCCAAATACTAAAAAAGACACTCAAGAATAATAAGCAATAATGGTATAGCAGTTAGTTGAAGCCTTGTAGGCCTACCACACTACATATAGAACTCTAACTCAGTATACTCCTTTCTCCTTAGTGTATGGGTCTGAAGCCATTCTACCATTAGAAGTCCAACTCCCATTACATGATAGTGGGTAGCAAGATCACAACAAAGTAGAATGCCAAGTTACGGTTAAAGAGCTCGAAGGTTTGGAGGAGAGATGCATGTGGGCATGCTAAAACCTTGAGTTGTACAAAGTTAAAATGATTCAAGCTCACAAGAAGTTGGCCCGTCCTAGAGCTTTTCAAGTAGGATAGCTTATTTTTATTCTAAGGAGACCAATTGTTGCTCGTCATAAGATGGGACGGAAGTTTGAACTCACTTACGAAAGCCCTTTTTCCATAGAGAAGGCCTACGAAGGCAGATCTTATCAGCTTATTAATCATAAGAGAGATCACCCAATGCTTCCAATCAATGGGCTCTACTTAAAGAGATATTATAAATCATGTTTAAAAATAATTATCATCAATGAAAATTTCATTTCAAATTCAATCTCTTCCATGTTGAAAGTATTCATATTTACAATCTATGATGTGTTTAGGTAGGAGTAAGGAACCCGAGTGGCATCCTATCCTTCATCGACACAACACAAACACAAAATACACATAAACATATAAAATAAATATATATCTTTTATCTTAGGCTACTTTGAGTTGAGATAACTCCTTCCAATGAGTAGTTTCTCAGGTCGCCGATGTGCTACCGCTAGTGTGTCACCCCAGTGGTCTTCTTACTTTGGAGGATGTAAGTCTACTATGCTTTCCTTCTATACTTTTCCAGCATCGAGAGCTCCTTGTTAGGTACTTATTGTGTTTCCTAGTCTCTCTTGATGGCTTAATTTAAGAGGATGTGAGTCTGCTACACTTTCTTCTTGGATTAGCCTTCATGCACTAACTAGGTCGAGTATATTTGAGGTTTAGGATAAGTCCCCTAGTAGTTCTTTTCCTCTTGACTGCTTCAAGTTTGGGTCCAATCTTTCTTTAAGGCTCCCAAACAAGTAAGTCGATAACATCTATCTTGATATGACTATCCCAATGATCAATTCCACTTGGAAAGTTGTAAGCCTACACGCTTTCTATCCAAATTGATCATTAGACACAGATGGCCACTTTAGGTTGATTGGTTCTCACTATGCTGATGGATGCACCTTAGGTTGATTGGTTTTTGCACTTTAGGATACACCACTCATGGAAGATGTAAGTTTGCTATGCTTTCTCTTTGGGTTGGCCACCGTACACCTATAAAATTTTTTTTCTAGTGCTCAGGATAACACCCCTAGCGGCACCTTCCCTATGGGCACTATATTTCAACCACATCCTTTATGAGCCCATTTAGACACTACCCAGGTTACTATTGAATTAGATAGTTCCCCTTTCTTAGTAACCACCCCTTTAGTTGGAAAATATGTCCTATAGATGTGTAGATTCTCCCTTGGTCCAAGAATTTGAGATAAGGCCTATACAGCCCCTTGTCGTATTCCCTCACACACCAACAAGGTCCACACAAAACAAATAAATAAAATATATATTCACTTGTGTATTAAGAGGACACCCCTAGCGGTACCTTTTCCAAAGCATGCATCCTATCTTTAGGGCAGTGTCAACGAAACTCCCTATAAGAATTACCTGACTATTCTTGAGATGATATAGGTCCCCAGTGGCATTCACTCAATATTCACTCCTATGTCGGGTTTGGTTTGTTATGCTACCAACAGGTCACCCCAATGGTTGTTCCCTACTTTAGAAGATGTAAGTTAGCTATGCATTCTTCCTAGCACAGCTGTTGCACACTGAAAGGCAACCCCTTAGGTTGGCTAGCTCTATCCCACTGCCAGTAGACTATCCATTTGGATTTGTAACAGATAGATAAGTCGATATAGCTCTCAAAGGGTCTATCACACACCGACATGATCCATACATTAACTCAGATTAAATTAAACCTAATATGATTTCCCCTAGTGGAGTTAAATGATACCCTTCTTTCTAGTGGTGCCCTAGATCATATATAAACAAGTCAAGCAAATAAATCAAATTCAAAACCAACCTCCCCAGTGAAGCCAATTTAAACCAATTCCCCTTAGTAGAGTCTAAATCAAAAAAATCCAACCAAACTTAAATCCCAATCCCCAACGGATAGCATGAAACTGCTTCCCTAGTGGAAGGTTCATATACCCGATCCCCAGCTGACTCGAGCCCATATCTCTAGCAGATATGCCTCTACATCAATTAAAACAAAACAAAGTCGATTTGATCTTAATCCCCATTGGATTATAGATTATTATCCCCAATGGATTTTCTTTTTATAAATCATATAATCAAATCAAATTCAAATCTTATCCCTAACATATTTTCTTCTTCTATGCCCTCGACATAGACCCCTCACATGTCATGTCCAATGCATCCCTGCAGATCTCCCTCCATGTCCTTAACATGGAATTCTCATCAAATCTTATTTCTTCTTATGCACACCTTTAATACTTCAACCAAAAGGCTAATAATGTATTCATTCAAATTACATCATCTTAACATTGTAATCAACATTTTATGATTTGTGATGGTGCAAGCTCAAACTAGCTATACAATATCATGCTAAAGATATTATTGTGTGAATTAACACTCTATATTATATTATAATATATGATGTTATATTATAATTTGCTATAACATAATATATTGTCTAACATTACACCTCATTAGAAAAGTTAAAAGGAACAAATATAAAAAATTTCTCAAAATGAATAATGTTAATTTTGGATGTAAAATTATTATTTTCTATCAAAAGGTACAAAATAACATAATTTTGGTGTTGCTTCTTATTGTGCGCCGAATTTGGCCAAATTTTTCCATCTCAACCTTCAAATTAACATTTTTGTGGGTTTTGACCTAATGTATTATAACAAAAGTAAAACATACTAAAATGTACAATAACATTTAGTAAGACACCACCACATTCATGTATATGTGAAGTTATATTGTTATGTACATTATATTTTAATATGCTTTCATATATTATATTATCTTACATTACCCCTTAAAATGAATCACTTTAAGCAAAAAATTTATAAAATTTGGTTGAAAATGAACATTTATTTTGGATGAGAAATTCCATTTTTGATTAAATGACACACCATAGCACACCCCCAATGATGTTCCTTAAAGCCTACCTTAAATTTGGCCAAATCCCATCATCTCAGTCTATAAATCAGTATTTTTAAGAATTATACAAGCACACACTCTACTGCATCATACAATAACAAACTAACATATATTTTTTTTTAGCACAAACTCTACATCATACTATAACAAACACTACATCAATTTTTTATTTAATTATTATTTTATTTTCTTTTAGGTTTATTTTATTTTTATTTTAGTTCGCCTTTATTTTACTTAAGTTTTTAATTTTTAATTTAGTTTGGGATTTTATTTATTTTATATATTTTTAAGTTTAATTTAATTTATTTTATTTTCTTTTTAAGTTTAGGTTTAGGTTTAGGTTCCCATGTTATAGTTTATGTTATTATTATATTATTTTTATTTTATTTGGTTTTGGTTTTTATTTATTTTATTTTTTAGTATTTAGTTTAAGTTTAGGTTTTAGCTTTTAGGGTTTATTATTTAGGGTTTACAATTAGTTTAAGGTTTAGGATTTAGGGTTTAGGGTTTAGGTTTTAGGCTTAGGGTTTAAGTTTTAGTTTAGGATTTAGGGTTTGGGGTTTAGGGTTTAAGGTTTTTTTTAATAGAGAACAAATTCATATTCAACATTTCTTTTTTTTGATTTCATCAACAAAGTAGCACCCCAAGTTTTCTAAGACATAAGCGATGATATAGATCAAAAATGAGCACCCATAGAGCAAATCAAAAACCTTAGATAAGTAGAACCATCTCTACTATAAAGATACAAGTCCATAAGTAGTAGATCAAATCGACCGTTCTTCAGTTTCTCTAGTTCCCATTAGAACCACCCCTACCTCTCAACTATGGGATCCACCTTCATATCCCCATTCTCTCCCTCTACCACTACCATGGTTGTAACCTCTATCGCTCCTCCCACCTCCATAATCACCATTGCTCCAACCACCACCTCCATATCAACAAGCATCTCCAGATCCCCTACCCCCACAATAATAACTGTCACGTCGGCCTTCGCCTCCACCACCCGATCTAGATTGTGCCTAGTTGATAGTGATGTTCCTACTATCAAGGTTTTCCCCAATGTAAGGGTTTAGGGTTTAGGGTTTAGGGTTATAGGTCTTAGAGTTTAGGGTTTGGGTTTTAGGGTTTAGGGTTTAGGGTTTAGGTTTTAGGATTTAGCATTAGGGATTAGGTTTAGCATTTAGATTAGGGTTTTTAAGATTTAGGAATTATTTAGGTTTAGGTAGTATGGGTTGTAGGTTTAGGGTTGAGTTTGGTTTAAGGTTTTTTTTTATTGAATTGTATATTTTTTTTATTTAATTGAGTTAATTTTATTTTTATTTATTTAGGTTTATTTTTTATATATTTGGTTTAATTTATTTATTTTAGGTTTATTTATTTTAGTTTAGTTTCTATAGTTTATTTTTTTAGGTTTATGTTTTATTTTGATTTGTTTAGGTTTAGGTTTTATTTTATTTTAGGTTTAGGTTTTGGTTTTATTTTATGCTTATTATTAGGTTTTATTTTCTCATTTTAGTTTAGGTTGAGGTTTTATTTAATTTAGTTTAGGTTTAGGTTTTTTTATTTTTATTTAGGTTTAGGCTTTTTTTTTAGTTTAGGGTTTAGGTTTTATTTTTTATTTATTTAAAGGTTTAATTTTTAATTCCAATTTTCAAGTTTAGATTTTTATTTAGTTTTTATTTTAATTTATTTTAGGTTTAATTTATTATTATTTTACATTTATTTTTTATTTTATTTTATTTAACATTTATTTTATTATTATTTTACATTTAGTTTTATTTATTTTATTATTATTATTTTAATTTTATTTTAGCTTTAGGTTTAGGTTTTAGTTTTAGTTTTATTTTATTATTTTTTTTATTTATTTAGGTTTAGGTTTCTCTTATTTTATGTATTATTTTATTTACTTAAGTAGTTTTTAGGTTTTAGTTTAGGGCTTTTGTTAGTATTTATTTTAGGTTTATTGGGGTTTAGCTCCATTTAGGGAGTTTGGTTTTTGGGGTTTTTTTTATTATATATATATATATATAGCCTTTTATTTAATCAAAAGATTTAGGGTTTTCATCAAGGTGGGCACAACCCATATTTAAGATGGTAGGGCCTGATGGCAGTTTAGAGGTTAAGGGTCAGTTTAGGGAGTTTGGTGGTAGTTGGATTAGGTCAAGAGTGAAATAGGGTTTAGGTATGGTAGTTTAGTGTGGTTGGTTTAGGTAGGTGTGGTTTAGGTCAGTTTGTTTTGGGTTAGGTTTATAGGATTTAGGGTAGGGTGGGTTTTATTTTAAAAAACAAACCAAGTTTAGAGTGATAGTTTATGTTATTTATTTTAGTCATTTAATATTATTTAAGTTGATTTTTTATTTTAGTTTAATTTATTTATTTTAAGTTTATTTATTTGGTTATTTTCATTTTAGTTTATTTTTAGGTTTAAGTTTTTAGTTGAGTTTTATTTTAATTTTAATTTTAGGTTTATGTTTTATTTTTTTATTTGGTTTAGGTTAGGTTTTAATTTTATTTTTAGGTTTAGGTTTTAGGTTTTTCAAGTTTATTTTGTAGGTTTTCTTTTTGGTTTAAGTTTAGGTTTAGGTTTTATTTAATTTATTTTAGGTTTATTTATTTTATTTTATTTAGGTTAAGGGTTTAGTTTTATTTTTACTTATTTATAGGTTTATTTTATTTTATTTTAATTTCTAGGTTTAGTCTTATTTAATTTTATTTTATTTTATTTTTTAGGTTTATTTTATTATTTTACATTTAGTTTTTTTATTTTATTTTATTTTATTTTATTTTAATTTTATTTCCATGATTTCTAGGTTTAGTTTAGGTTTAGTTTAGGTTTTATTTAATTTTAATTTTTTATTTTAGGTTTATTTTCTTATTTATGTTATTATTAGGTTTTATTTATTTTAGTTTGGTTTTAGTTTTAGGGTTTAGGGTTTTGGGCCTGGGGTTTGGTTTGCTCAGGGTTTGGGTAGTTTTAGGTCATGGTTTATGGAGGGACAGGGTAGATTTAGCCTGGTAGGGTTGAGGGCCTGTGGCTCAGGATCGGATTTTAGCCATTAGTATAGGGCTCAGGTTTAGGGCTCAGGGTAGGCCAGCCTTGGGTTTGTGGCTCAGGGTGGGGTTTAGTTTAGGCTCAGGTTTGTGGCTCAGAGGTGGGTGAGTGGTGTCAGGCACACAATCTGGTTTGGTGGTGTGGTCAGTGGGGTTTAGTTTAGGGTTTGTGGTCCAGTTTTGTAGTTATTAGGGTTTGGGTGGGTCTTAGGGTAGCCAGTTTCTGGGTTGGGATTAGTGTCAGTTAGGTAGGGTTTAGGTTTTTTTTTTAAAACAAACCCACAAGTTTAGTGATTTAGTTTATTTTATTTTTTTATTTTAATTTAATTTTATTTAAGTTTTTCTTTTATTTTAATTTGTTTAGTTTTATTTATTAAGTTTATTTTTTAGTTTATTTTATTTTAGTTTATTTTTTAAGTTTTACATTTAAGTTTATTCTTATTTTTATTTTAGGTTTTATTTTAATTTTGGTTTAGGTTTTGGTTTTATTTAATTTTTTTAAGTTTAGGTTTTAGGTTTTATTTTAAGTTTATTTTTAGGTTTTTTAGGTTTAGTTAATTTCTTTAATTTATTTTATTTAGTTTAGTTTTAGGTTTAGTTTATTTTAGGTTTAGGTTTAGGTTTTATTTATTTTAGTTTAGTTAAAGTTTATTTTATTTTATTTATTTATTTAGGTTTTTTTTTAGTTTATTATTAAGTTTTATTTTTATTTATTTTAAGTTTAAGTTTTATTTAGTTTTATTTTATTTTATTTTAAGTTTATTTTATTTTATTTTACATTCATTTTTATTTTATTTAGGTTTTTACTTTAGGTTTATTTTATTTTTAGTTTTGTTTATGTTTTTATTTATATTTATTTTAGTTTAGTTTTAATTTTTATTATATTTTATTTTACCTTTGGGTTTAGGTTTTATTTTAGGTTTTATTATTTAATTTTATTTCAATATTTTATTTAGGATTAAGTTTTTAATTTATTTTATTTAGTTTTTATTTAGCTAAGATCTAGGTTTGTGGGTTTGGGTCTGGTAGTTTTAGTTTCTTATGATTTATTAGGATTTAGGTATGCTTTAGGGTTTACCATTTGGGCCTAGGGTTTGTGGTTTAGTTTGTTTTAGGTTTGTGGTTTAGTTTTTATCATTTATTTATTTTTTTAAATTAAGCCAAGAGGTTATTTTATTTAGTTTATTTTTATTTATTTTAGTTTATATTTTTATTTTTTTTATTTTGATTTATTTATTTTATTTTATTTTATTTTAGGTTTATTTATTTAGTTTAGGTTTTATTTTAGTTTTGTTTAGTTTTATCATTTATTTAGTTTATTTTTATTTTATTTTGTGGTTTAGATTTTATTTTTATTTAAGTTTATTTAGATTTAAGTTTATTTTTTTAGGTTTTATTTTATAGCATGTTTAGGTTTATTTTAGTTTATTTTATTTTATTTAGTAAGTTTATGGTTTTTTAGTTTATTTGGTTTAGTTTATTTATTTATTTTAATTTATTTTAGTTTAGTTTATTTTATTTTAAGTTTTTCAGATAGTTAGTTTTATTTTTTTATTTATCTTTAGGTTTATTTTTATTTTATTTTATTTATTTTATTAGTTTATTTTAATTTTATTTTTGATTTATTTTTTTATTTTTTAGTTTAGTTTAGGTTTATTTATTTTCTTAGTTTAGTTTTTTTCAGGTTTAGTTTTAGTTTAGGTTTTATTTTTTTTTATTTATTTGGGTTTAGGTTTTATTTAATTTATTTGTTTTATTTAGTTTTGTGTTTTTAGTTTTTTTACTCAGTGGTTTAGGGTTTAGTTTAGTTTTTTAAAGTTTGGGGTTTAGTGTTTAGTTTTGGTTTAGGTTTAGTTTAGATTTTTAGTTTTAGGGTTTAGAGTTTTGGGTTTGGGTTTTAGGTTTAGATTTTAGTTTAGGGTTTATGGTTTAGGTTTGGTCTTAGGTTCGTGTTTTAGTTTAGGGTTTAGGGTTTTGATATTATTTTTCAGAACAATAATTAAGCATTTCTTCTTTCAATTTCATCAACCAAGTAACACACCAAGTTTTAAGATACAAGCTATGACATGATAAAAAAATGAACACGCTTAGTGAAAATTTAAAACCCTAGATAATTAGAAGTGTCTCTATTGTAAAGACACAGTTTCATAAGCCGTAGATTGGATCAAGCTTAGTTTCTTTACTCCCATCGTAACTACCTTTAGGGCGTGATCCACCATCATATCCTTGATCTCTCCCCTTTTCCACCACCACTATAACCTTCATTTCCTCCGCTTTTTTTACCACCTCCATATTACCTCCAGTCCCCCACCACTAGATCCACCACCATGGTGATGTTGTGGTCAAGTTATTCTTAGTAGGTTTATTTTAAGTTTTAGGGTTTAAATTTATTTTTTAATTTATTTTGTTACCTTAGGTTTATGTTTAGGGTTTGTGGTTTAGGGTTAGGGTTTAAGGTTTAGGGTTTAGGGTTTAGGGTTTAGGGTTTTAGGGTTTATGCTTTTAGGGTTTAGGGTTTAGGTTTAGGGTTTCAGGTTTAGGGTTTTAGGGTTTAGGGTTTAGGGTTTTTAGGGTTTAAGGTTTAGGTTTTATTTTAGGTTTAGAGTTTATTTAGGTTTTAGGTTTAGGGTTTTAATTTAGGGTTTAGGTTATTTAGGGTTTAGTTTTATTTAGGGTTTAAATTTTAGTATAGGTTTATTTAGGGTTAGCTTAGAATTTAGATTAATGTTTTAGGTTTAGAGTTTAGGGTTTAGGGTTTAGGGTTTAGGTTGTTTTAGGATTTGGTTTAGGTTTATTTAATTTATTTAGTTTATTTTATAATTTTTTATTTAGGTTTATTTTTATTTTATTTAGTTTAGTTTATTTATTTAGGTTTATTTATTTTAGTTTAGGTTTTTTTATTTTAGTTTATTTTTTAGACTTAGGTTTAGGTTTATGTTTATTTTTAGTTGAGTTTTATTTTTTTTAGTTTAGGTTTTATTTTTTTTATTTATTTAGATTTAGGTTTTATTTTATTTTTATGATTAGGTTTAGGTTTTTATATTTTATTTTTTTAGTTTGATTTTTAGTTTAGGTTATAGTTATTTTAGTTTATTCAATTTTATTTAGGGTTTAGGTTTAAATTTAGGTTTAGTTTATTTTAGATTTAGGTTTTATTTATTTTAGTTTAGTTTATTTTTATTTTGGTTTAGGTTTATTTTATTTTTATTTTATGTTTAGGTTTTTTTATTTTTTATTTTTAGGTTTTATTTAGTTTAGGTATAGGTTTTAGTTTAGATTTAGGTTTATAATTTAAGGTTTAGGGTTAGTTGAGGGCTTAGGGTTTAGTGTTTAGGGTTTAGGGTTTAGGGTTTAGGGTTTTTAATGATTTAGGGTTTAGGGTTTAGGTTTAGGGTTTAAAGTTTAGGGTTTAGTTTCATTTAGGTTTAGTTTAAGGTTTTAGGGTTTATAGTTTAGGGTTTAGGTTTAGGTTTTGGGTCTAGGGTTGGTTTTAGTTTAGGGTTTTGGTTTTTTTAAAGAACAAATTGATTCAACATTTCTTCTTTTGATTTCATCAAAAAGTAACACACTAAGTTTTCTAAGACAGAAGCAATGACATGGATAAAAAATGAGGATGCGTAGAGCAAATCAAAATCCCTAGATAACTAGGATCGTCTCTTCTATAAAGATAGTTCCGTAAGTGGTAGATCGGATCGGTTGTTCTTCAGTTTCTCTAGTTCCCATCAAAACCACCTTGGCCTCTTGAGTAGCGGGATCCACCATCATATCCCCGATCTCTCCCTCCGCCACCACCATGGTTGTAACCTCCGTTGCTCCTCCCGCCTCCATAACCACCACTGCTCCAACCACCACCTCCATATCCACCATTACCTCCAGATCACCCCACCACCCTGTGAAAACCCCTCTCCATCACCAGATCTAGATTGAGCGGTTTATGATTGTTCTTAGTTTAGGTTTTAGGTTTAGGTTTATTTTTTAATTTATTTAGTTAGATTCTATTTAGGTTTAGGGTTTGGGGTTTAGGGTTTAGGGTTAGGGTTTAGGGTTTAGTGTTTAAGGTTTTTTTATTTAAAACTCAAATGATTCCATAACAAATAAGAAATTACAAGTCAAACAAGACATTACCCTCTAACATAAAATAATAAAATATGCAATTAAAAATTAATAAAATAGTATTTCAAAAATTTTCTAGGAGACAATAAAATTTGATTTTATAGAAGGCCAACAAATCTAGTTAACAAAGAAGTATCATCATCATATTCCTTAGCTCTTCCTTCTTCTCTTCCACTAGTTTGTTTAGTAGCGTATGTGCAACATTTAATTTACTAGGATCCTTCAAATAATCCTTAACCTTCTTGGGCTGCAGGTATGTGTGTAATCATTAGCATGATGATGAGGACATTCTTATAAGCATTGATGAACATGTGGGATAAGAGAGGGACAATGAGAAAGAAGTGATCATTGAAAGGCCTATCGAAAAATTCTTGATGAGATCATCTTTACTGAGGTCAAGCTCCTGACTAACACAGCCATCATCATACATAGACTAGGCGATAAGATAAGAGAATGGCTAATCCTAGCTTTGAGGAGAGTAGCCTCGAAGATCCCACATTTTTTTTAATCACAAGGTGATAATTTGAATAGTACCCTTGTTAATCTTAGTTAGGATGTTGAGAACCTAGAAAGAAGTTTAAGGATCAGACAGTGTTCTGGAGGAACCACACATCAAGAGGTGCAACAAGGCCAACACAGTAAGATCACCAACTTTGTATTTCACAATCTTTTTTGACTTCTTTAAGATCACCTTTCATAAAAATTAGCTCAACCGGGGTTTGGAATTTAGGGTTTAGGCTTTTAGGGTTTATGCTTTTAGGCTTTATGGTTTAGGGTTAAGGGTTAGGGTTTTGTGCTTAGGTTTCGGGTTTAGGGTTAGTTTAGGGTTTAGGGTTTACGATTTAGGGTTTAGTGTTTAGGGTTAGTTTAGGGTTTAAGGTTTAGGGTTTTAGGTTAAGTGTTGTAGGTTTAGGGTTTAGGGATTTGGGTTAGTTTTATTATTTAGATTTTAGGGTTTAGGATTTAGGGTTTAGGTTTTAACAAAAAATTTAGTAAGGTTTATGTTTATTTAGTTTATTTTTATTTATTTTAATTTATTTTATTTTTTATTTAGTTTAGTTTTTTATTTTAGCTTTATTTATTTTTAGTTTAGGTTTTATTTTAGTTTATTTTTTTAGGTTTAGGTTTTAGTTTAGGTTTATCTTTTAGTTGAGTTTTATTTTTATTTTATTTCTTATTGTTTAGGTTTTATTTTTATTTTAGGTTTAGGTTTACATTTCATTTTTTAGGTTTAGGTTTTAGGCTTTTTATTTTAGGTTTATTTTTAGGTTTTATTTTCTAGTTTAGGTTTAGGTCTATTTTAGTTTATTTAATTTTATTTAGGGTTTAGGTTTTGGTTTAGGTTTAGTTTATTTTAAGTTTAAGTTTATGTTTTATTTATTTTAGTTTAAGTTTTGGTTTATTTTAT
This sequence comes from Cymbidium sinense, assembly GCA_021442155.1. Classification (NCBI taxonomy): domain Eukaryota; kingdom Viridiplantae; phylum Streptophyta; class Magnoliopsida; order Asparagales; family Orchidaceae; genus Cymbidium; species Cymbidium sinense. The sequence continues at coordinate 18,549 of JAKCPB010000219.1, read as the reverse complement.
TTTTTTTATTTTATTTTTATTTTAGGTTTATTTTTTTTTAATTTAGGGTTTAGGTTTTATTTTTATTTATTTTAGGTTTATTTTAGGTTTAGGTTTTATTTAGTTTTAATTTTATTTTATTTTAGGTTTATTTTAGTTTTATTTTAGGTTTAGTTTTTATTTTATTTAAGTTTTTTATTCTTAGTTTATTATATTTTTTAGTTTAGTTTAGGTTTTTATTTATTTTAGTTTATTTTTATTTTATTTTATTTTATTTTATGTTTAGGTTTAGGTTTTAGTTTAGAATTTTATTTTATTTTATTTATTTTATTTAGGCTTAGGTTTTTTTATTTTATTTTTAGATTTTATTTAGTTTAGGTTTAGGTTTTTAGATTTTAGCATGTAAGGTTTAGGGTTTAGGGTTTAGGGTTTTAGGGTTTAGGCTTTTTGGGTTTAGGGCTTTAGGGTTTAGGCTTTAGGGTTTAGGGTTTAGGGTTTAGGGTTTAGGGTTTGGGGTTTAGGGTTTTCAAGCTTAGGGTTTAGGGTTTAGGGTTGTAGGTTTAGGGTTTGTATTAGGGTTTAGGGTTTAGGATTAAATGTTTATTTATTTATTTTTTAATTTTTTAGTGCTTAGGGTTTAGGATTTAGGATTTAGGGTTTAGGTTTAGGGTTAGGTTTTTTTAGGTTTTGGTTTTGGTTTTCTTTCTTAATAGAGAACAAATTCTGATTCAACGTTACTTCTTTTCAATTTCTTAACAAAGTAACACACCAAGTTTCTATGAGATAAGCGACGATATAGATAAAAAATGACCACGCATAGAGCAAATAACAAACCTAGATAACTAGAATATCTCTATAAAGGCAGTTCCATATTAGTTCGGATGGTGGTTCTTATTTCTCAATTCCCATGAACCACCCCGACTCAGTAGGGATCCACCATCATATCCACGATCTCTCTCCCACGACCATGGATTTGTAACCTCATCTTTTCCCTCCATAACCACTTGCTCCACCACACCTCCATATCCACCACCTCCAAATCCCCCACTATGATAAGCTTAGCCTCCTTTGCCTCCACCACCAAATCTAGAGTGAGCCTTGTTGGGGTGATATTCGGTCTGCCCATTCTTAAGGTTTAGGTTTAGGTTCAGGTTTATTAGGTTTTAGGTCTAAGGTTAGTTTAGAGTTTAGGGTTTATGGTTAGGGATAGGGTTTAGTGTTTAGGTTTTAGGATTTAGGGTTTAGGGTTTAGGGTTTAGGGTCTAAAGTTTAGAGCTTAGGATTAGTTTTAGGATTTAGGGTTTAGGGTTTTATTTCTTATATTTTTAGCTTATTTGATTTTTATTTTTATTTAACTTTATTTTTATGTTTATTTCATTTAGTTTATTTATTTCAGGTTTCTTTATTTTAATTTTTTTTAATTTTAAGTATATGTTTAGGTTTATTTTTTAGTTTATTTTTATTTTCATTTTATTTTTAGGTTTAGGTTTTATTTTTTTAGTTTAGGATTAGGTTTAGGTTTTTGTTTATTTTTTTTTTTTTATTATTTAGGTTTTAGGTTTTATTTTTTAGGTTTACTTTTGGTTTTTTTTAGTTTAGTTTAGGTTTACTTTTAGTTTATTTTATATTATTTAGTTTAGGTTTAGGTTTAGGTTTAGTTTATTTTAGGTTTAGGCTTAGGTTTTATTTATTTAAGATTTTTTTTAGGTTTATTTTTTAGGTTTAAGTTTTTATTTAGTTTTTATTTTTTTATTTTTATTTTTGGTTTTATTTTTATTTTATTTAGGTTTTTTAATTTTTTAGTTTAGTTTAGGTTTTTATTTATTTTATTTTAGTTTAGTTTTTATTAATTATTTTATTTTCTTTTTAGGTGTGGTTTAGGTTTAGGTTTTAGTTTATGTTTTTATTTTATTTTATTTTGGTTTATGTTTTTATTTATTTTATTTTTTAGGTTTAGTTTTTTAGGTTTTAGTTAGGTTTGGTTTTAGTTTAGGGTTTAGGGTTTAGGGTTTAGGGTTATAGGTTTTAGGTTTAGGGTTTAGGGTTTAGGGCTTTAGGCTTTATGGTTTAGGGTTTAGGGTTGTTAGTTTAGGGTTTAGGGTTAGTTTTAGGGTTTAGGGTTAGGGTTATGTTTTATTTATTTTTTATTTTTTTTAAATTAAGGAAACTAGAAGGTTTAGGATTTTTAGTTTAATTTTTATTTATTTTAGTTTATTTTATTTTTTTTATTTTTATTTTTTATTTAGTTTAGTTTATTTATTTGAGGTTTATTTATTTTAGTTTAGGTTTTTAATTTTAGTTTATTTTATAGTTTAGGTTTAGGTTTAGGTTTATTTTTTGTTTAGTTTTATTTGTATTTTATTTTTTAAGTTTAGGTATTATTTTTTATTTTTAGGTTTACGTTTAGGTTCATATTTTATTTTTTTAGGTTTAGATTTTAGGTTTTATTTTAGGTTTTATTTTAAGTTTATTTTTAGGTTTAAGTTTAGTTTTTTTTAATAGAGAACAAATTCATATTCAACCTTTTTCTTTTGATTTCATCAAGTAACACACCAAGTTTTACGAGACCAGCGATAACATAGATAAAAAATGAGCATAGAAAATCAAAACCAGATAACTAGAACGTCTCTTATAAAGACAATGTTCCATGTAGCGGATCGACTATTCTTATTTCTCAGTTCCCATTAGAACCACCCGGCCTCTCAGTAGTGGGTTTCACATCTGATCTCTCCCTCCACCACCACTAGGGCTGTAACCTCCGTCACTCCTCTTGCCTCAATAACCACCATTACTCCAACCACCACTTCCATATCCACGGCACCTCCAAATCCCCACCACCATTTGCAATAGCATCCCCTTTACCTCCACCGTCATATGGCTGGTTGTGGGTGATGTTCTCTTATCAAGGTTCATTCTTAGGGTTTAGGTTTAGGTTTGGTTTATTAGTTTTAGGGTTTAGGGTAAGTTTAGAGTTTAGGGATTAGGGATTTAGGGATTTAGGGTTTAAAAGTTTAGGGTTTAGGGTTAGGGCTAGGGTTTAGGGTTTAGGGTTTAGGGTTCATGGTTCAGGGTTTAGGTTTAGGGTTTAGGGTTTAGTGTTTAGGGTTAGTTTAGGGTTTAGGGTTTAATGTTTAGGGTTTAGGGTTTTGGGTTTAAGGTTAAGGGCTCTTTAAGGTTTAGGGTTTAGGGTTTAGGGTTGTAAGTTTAGGGCTTAGGGTTTAGGGTTGTATGTTTAGGGTTGTAGGTTTAAGGTTTTGGGGTTAGGGTTAGTTTTAGGGTTTAGGTTTAGGGTTTAGGATTTAGGGTATAGGGTTTAGGGTTTGGTGTTATTTTTTTGGAGTTTAGGGTTTAGGGTTAGGGTTTTTTTGAATTATTTTTTTAAAATTAAATAAACTAGTAGGTTTAGGTTTATTTAGTTTATTTTTATATTTATTTTAGTTTATTTTATTTTTTAATATGATTTAGGTTTATTTTTATTTTTAATTAATTTAGTTTATTTATTTTATTTTTATTTATTTTAGATTAAGTTTCTTATTTTATTTTATTTTTTAGTTTAGTTTTATTTTTTATTTTATTTTTTAGGTTTAGGTTTTATTTTTTATTTTTTGGTTTAGGTTTAGGTTTCTATTTTATTTTTTTAGGTTTAGGTTTTTATTTTAGGTTCATTTTTAGGTTTTATTTTTTAGTTTAGGTTTAGTTTTATTTTTAGTTTATTTTATTTTATTTAGTTTAGGTTTAGGTTTAGGTTTAGTTTATTTTTAGGTTTAAGTTTAGGTTTACTTACTTTAGTTTAGTTTAATTTAGTTTAGGTTTAAGTTGATTTTTTTTATTTTAGGTTTGGGGGTTTTTTTAGTTTAGGGTTTTAGTTTATATTTTAGTTATTTTTTTATTTTATTTTAGGTTTATTTATTAATTTTATTTTTAGGTTTTATTTAGTTTAGGTTTAGGTTTTTAGCTTTTAAGGTTAAGGCTTTAGGTTAGTTTAGGGTTTAGGGTTTAGGTTTGGGGTTTAGGTTTAGGGTTTAGGGTTTAGGGTTTAGTGTTTTTTAGTTTAGGGTTTAGAGTTTAGGTTTAGTTTAGGGTTTAGGTTTTAGGTTTAGAGCTTAGGTTTTAGTTTAGGATTTAGGGTTTTTTTGTTATTTTTTATTTTTTAACAAAAAACAAATTATTCAACATTTCTTCTTTTATTTCATCAAACAAGTAACACACCAAGTTTTTTATGACACAAGTGGGACATAGATAAAAAAGCATAGAGCAAATCAAAACCCTAGATAACTAGAATCATCTACTATAAGGACACACTCCATAGCAAATCCATCATATCCCACATCATTCTTGTTTCTCTTATTTATTTAGAACCACCTCGGCCTCTCAAGTAGTGGGATCCACCATCATATCACGATCTCTCCCTCAGCCACCACCATTTTGTAACCTTTGCCACTCCACCGCATCCACAACTGCTCCATTACCACTCCTCCATTCTCCCACCACCATGATAACCAGCCTCTGCCTTCACCTCCAGATCTAGCGAGCTTGGTTGACAAGATGTTTCGCCATCAAGGTTCTTCTCATTCTTAGGGTTTAGGTTTAGGTTTGGTTTAGGTTTAATTTATTTAATTAGATTTCAATTTAGGGTTTGGGGTTTAGGGTTTAGGGTTTAGGTTAGGGTTTAGGGTTTAGAGTTTAGGGTTTTAAGGTTTATGTTCTTAGGGTTTAGGGTTAAGGTTTAGGGTTTAGAGTTTAGGGTTTTTTTAGGATTTATGATTTAGGGTTTAGGGTTTAGGGTTGTTGGTTTAGGGTTTTGTGCTTAGGGTTTTGGGTTTAGATTTTAGGATTTAAGGTTTAAGTCTTTTTAATTAAGTAAAGCATTAAGTTTAGCTTTATTTAGTATATTTTTTATATATTTTAGTTTACTATAATTTTTAATTTTATTTAGGTTTATTTTTAATTTTATTTAGTTTAGCTTATTTATTTCAGGTTTATTTATTTAGTTTAGGTTTTCAATTTTAGTTTATTTTTTAGGTTTAGGTTTTGGTTTAGGTTTATTTTTTTAGTTCAGTTTTATTTTTATTTTATTTTTAGGTTAAGGTTTTATTTTTTTTAAGGTTTAGGTTTAGGTTTTTATTTTATTTGTTAGGTTTAGGTTTTAAGTTTTTATTTTAGGTTTTATTTTTAGGTTTTAGTTTTTAGTTTTAGTTTAAGTTTATTTTAAGATTCTTTTATTTTTTTTAGTTTAGGTTTAGGTTTAGGTTTAGTTTATTTTAGGTTTAGGTTTTGGTTTTATTTATTTTAGTTTAGCTTATTTTAATTTAGGTTTATTTTATTTTGTTTATTTTATTTTTATTTTAGGTTTATGATTTTTTATAGTTTATGGTTTATGTTTTATTTTTTATTTATTTTTAGTTTTTATTTTTAGGTTTATTTTTTAGGTTTAGGTTTTTATTTAGTTTTTATTTTTTATTTTAGGTTTATTTCATTTTATTTTATCTTTAGTTTTATTTTATTTAGGTTTTTATTCTTCTTTTATGTTATTTTAGTTTACTTTAGGTTTTTTATTTATTTTATTTTATTTTTAAGTTTAGGTTTAGAATTTTTATTTATTTATTTTAGGTTATATTAAGTTTAGGTTTAATTTTTTAGGTTTTTAGGGTTTAGGGTTTAGGGTTTAGGGTGTCAGGGTTTATGGTTTAGGTTTAGGGTTAGGGTTAGGGTTAAGGTTTAGGGTTTAGGGTTTATTTAGGTTTAGGGTTTTTTTAGGAGGGTTTAGGTTTTAGGGTTTAGGGTTTAGGTTTAGGGTTTAGGTTTAGGGTTAGTTTTAAGTTTATAGTTTAGGTTTAAGTTTAGGGTTTAGGGTTTAGGTTTAAGTTTTTTAGGATTTAAGTTTAGGGTTTAGTTAGTTTAGGGTTTAAGGTTCGGGGTTTTATGCTTTAGGGTTTAGGGTTTAGGATTTAGGATTAGTGTTTGGGTTTATGGTTTAGGTTTTAAATAATTAAAATAAATTGATAGGTTTAGGTTTATTTAGATTATTTTATATATTTATTTAGGTTTATTTTCTTTATTAATTTAATTTATTCATTTTATGTTTGTATATAGTTTAGGTTTTATTTTAGTTTATTTTTAGGTTTTATTTTATTTTAGTTTTTTATTTAGGTTTAGGTTTTAGCTTTTAGCTTTGTTTAGTTTAGGTTTAGGGTTGAGAGTTTTTTTTGGGTTTTAGAGTTTAGGGTTTAAGGTTTAGGGTTTAGGGTTTAGGATTAGGTTTAAGGTTTAGGGTTTAGGTTTTAGGGGGTTTTAGGTTTTAGTTTAGGGTTTAGGGGTTTTAACATAGAATAAATTCATTTTCTTCTTTTGATTTCATCAAGTAACACCCCAAGTTTTCTAAGACGGTTTGACATAGATAAAAAATTAGCATGCATAGAGCAAATCAAAACCTAGATAACTAGAACGTCTCTAATGTAAAGAACAGTTCCATAAGCGGCGGTCAATCATTCTTGGTTTCTCTAGTTCCCATCGAACCACCCACTTCTGGTAGCGAGATGCACCATCATATCACGATCTCTCCCTCACGCCACCACGTTGTAACTTTCATTGCTCCTCCACTCCATGACCACCCTTGACCACCACCTCCATATCCACCTCTAGATCCCCCCCACCACCTTTGCGATAATCACCCTTACATTCACCTCCACCTTAATATCTAGACTTTGGTTGAGGTGATGTTCTTTGCGAGTTTTTGCCCATTCTTAGGGTTTAGGTTTATGTTTAGGTTTATTTGGTTTTAGGGTTTAGGTTTATTTTTTAATTTATTTAGTTACTTTAGGTTTTGCTTTAGTGTTTAGGGTTTAGGATTAGGGTTTAGGTTTTAGGGTTTAGGGTTTAGGGTTTAGGGTTTTATAGTTTATACTTTTAGGGTTTAGGGTTTTGGGTGTAGAGGTTTTTATGGTTTATGGTTTAGGGTTTAGGGTTTAGGGTTAGCTTAGGGTTTAGGATTTTTTTAATTAAGTAAACCAGTAGGTTTAGGTTAATTTAGTTAATTTAGTTTATTTTTTATTTATCTTAGTTTATTTTATTTTTTATTTTTATTTATGTTTATTTATTTTATTTAGTTTAGTTTATTTCTTTTAGGTTTAGTTTATTTTAGTTTAGCTTTAGGGTTTAGGTTTAATTTTAGTGGGTTTTTTTTCTTTTTTTGGTTAAGGTTTCATTTTTTATTTTTAGGTTTAGGTTTATGTTTTTATTTTAATTTTTTTAGGTTTTTATTTTAGGTTTATTTTAGGTTTTATTTTTTAGTTTAGGTTTAGGTTTATTTTAGTTTATTTTATTTTATTTAGTTTAGGTTTAGGTTTAGGTTTAGTTTACTTTAAGTTTAGGTTTAGGTTTTATTTATTTTAGTTTAGTTTCTTTTTGTTTAGGTCTAGTTTATTTTATTTTTATTTTAGGTTTAGGTTTTTATTTTAGGTTTATTTTTTAGGTTTATCTTTTTATTTAGTTTTTATTTTATTTTATTTTAGATTTATTTTAGGTTTATTTTATTTTTATTTTACATTATTTTTTATTTTATATAGGTTTTTTATTCTTAGATTTATTTTACTTTTAAGTTTAGTTTAGGTTACTATTGATTTTATTTTAGTTTATTTATATTAGTTTATTTTATTTTATTTTAGGTTTAGGTTTAGGTTTTAGTTTTGGCTTTTATTTTATTTTATTTTTTATTTTATTTAGGTTTAGGTTTATTTATTTATTTTATTTTTAGGTTTTATTTAGTTTAGGTTTTGGTTTTTTTATTTTTAGGGTTTAAGGTTTAGGGTTCAGGGTTTAGCATTTAGGGTTTTAGGGTTTAGTGTTTTAGGGTTCAGGGTATAGGGTTGGGGTTTGGAGTTTAGGGTGTAGGCTTTATTATTTATGCTTTAGGGTTTAGGGTTTTTAAGGTTTATGGTTTAGAGTTTGGGGTTTAGGGTTAGCTTTGGGTTTAGGATTTAATGTTAGTTTAGGTTTAGGGTTTAGGATTTTAGGATTTAGGTTTAAGGTTTAGGGTTAGTTTAAGCATAAGGTTTAGGGTTTAAGATTATGTTTAGAGTTTAGGGTTTGTAGTTAAGTTAAGATTTAAGATTTAGGTTTAGCATTTAGTGTTTAGGGTTTAGGAGTTTAGGGTTTTAAGGCTTAGGTTTAGGGTTTAGGAGTTTAGGTTTAGGGTTTAGGGTTTAGGGTTTAGGTTTTAATTTAGGGTTTAGGGTTTAGGTTTAGGTTTAGGGTTTAGGGTTTAGGGTTAGTTTTAGGGTTTAAGATTAGAGTTATTTATTCATTTTATTTTTTAAATTTTTTATTTTATTAAAAATTAAAGTATAGTATGTTTAGGTTTATTTAGTTTACTTTTATTTATTTTAGTTTATTTTACTTTTATTTTGATTTAGGATAATTTTATTTTTATTTTGTTTAGTTTATTTATTTTAGGTTTATTTATTTTTTGTTTAGGTTTTATATTAGTTTACTATTTAGGTTTAGGTTTAGGTTTATGTTAATTTTTTAGTTTAGTTTTATTTTTTATTTTATTTTAGGTTTAGTTTATTTTAGGTTTAGGTTAAGGATTTTATTTTATTTTTTTAGGTTTAGGTTTCAAGTTTTTATTTTAGGTTTATTTTTAGGTTTTATTTTTTAGTTTAGGATTAGGTTTACTTTTAGTTTATTTTATTTTATTTAGTTTAGGTTTGGGTTTAGGTTTGGGTTTATGTTTGGGTTTAGGTTTAGGTTTAGCTTAATTTAAGTTTAGGTTTAGGCTTTATTTATCTTAGTTTAATTTAAGTTTAGGTTTAGGTTTTTTTTAGTTTAGGGTTTAGGTTTTATTTTTTATTTATTTTTAGGTTTATTTTTTAGGTTTAGTTTATTATTTAGTTTTTATCTTTTTTAGGTTTATTTTATTTTTATTTCAGGTTTAGTTTTATTTTATTTATGTTTTTTATTCTTTTAGTTAAGTTTAGGTTTTATTTATTTTATTTTAGTTTAGTTTTATTTTTATATTTTATTTTCTTTTTTGGCTTAGGATTAGGTTTAGATTTAAGTTTAAGTTTTAGTTTATGCTTTTATTCTATTTTATTTATGTTTAGGTTTTTATATTTATTTTACTTTTAGGTTTTATTTAGTTTAGGATTGGGATTTTAGCTTTTTAGAGTTTATGGTTTATGGTTTAGTGTTTATGGTTTAGGGGCTTTTTTGGGTTTAAGGTTAGGGTTTAGGGTTTAGGGTTGATGGTTTAGTTTTTAGGGTTTAGGGTTTAGGGATTGTAGGGTTTAGGGTTTAGGTTTTAGGGGTTTAGGGTTTATGGTTTAGGGTTTAGGGTTTAGAGTTTAGGGTTCAAGGTTTAGGTTTTAGCTTTAGGGCTTAGGGTTTAGGGTTTTAGGGTTTAGGGTTTAGGGTTTAGGGTTTTTAGGGTTTAGGGTTTAGGATTTAGGGTTTAGGTTTTAGGTATTAGGGTTCAAGTTTTAGTTTAAGGTTTAGGGTTTTTAGTTTTTTTTAACAGAGAGCAAATTTTGATTCAACATTTCTTCTTTTTGATTTCGTCAACCAAGTAACACACTAAGTTTTCTTAGTGATGACATAGATAAAAAATGACCAAACATAGAGCAAATTAAAAACCCTAGATAGCTAGAATCGGCTCTAATATAAAGATTGATTTCCATAAGCAGTAGTTCAAATCGGCCTTTCTTCAGTTTTTATTTTATTTGAGTTTTTTATTCTTATGTTTATTTAATTTTTTTAGCTTAGTTTAGTTTTTATTTATTTTGTATTAGTTTATTTTTTGTTAGTTAATTTTATTTGATTTTAGGTTTAGGTTTTAGTTTAGGTTTTATTTTATTTTATTTAGGTTTATGTTATATATATATATATATATATATATATATATATATATATATATATATATATATATTATTAGTTTTTTAGGTTTTAAGTTTAGGGTTTAGGGTTTAGGGTTTAGGGTTTTTTAGGCTTGGGTGGTTTTGGGTTTGGTTTGGGTTTAGGGTTTAGGGTTAGCTGTTTAGGGTTTTTTTTTTTAAATTAAGTTGTCGGTAGGTTTAGGTTTAATTAGTTGATTTTTTTATTTATTTTAGTTTATTTTATTTTATATTTTTATTTATGTTTATTTTTATTTTTATTTAGTTTACTTTATTTATTTTAGGTTTATTTATTTTTGTTTAAATTTTTTAATTTAGTTTCTTTTTTTAGGTTTAGGTTTAGGTTTAAGTTTAGGTTTATTTTTTAGTTGTGTTTTAATTTTTTTTATGTTCAGGTTTCATTTTTCTTATTTTTAGGTTTAGGTTTAGGTTTTCATTTTATTTTTCTAGGTTTAGTTTTAGGTTTTTTTAGGTTAATTTTTAGGTTTTATTTTTTAGTTTAGGTTTAGATTTATTTGTAGTTTATTTTATATTATTTAGTTTAGGTTTAGGTTAAGGTTTAGTTTACTTTAGGTTCGACTTTAAGTTTTATATATTTTAGTTTAGTTTATTTTCTTTTAAGTTTAGTTTATTTTGTTTTTTATTTATTTTATTTTTTTTTTTTTTTTAGTTTAGGGTTTAAGTGTTAGTTTTTTTATTTTTAGGTTTATTTTTTAGGTTTATGTTTTTGTTTAGTTTTTATTTTATTTTTTATAGGTTTCTTTTATTTTTATTTTACATTTAGTTTTTATTTTATATAGGTTTTTTATTCTTAAGCTTATTTTATTTTTTTTAGTTTAGTTTAGGTTTTTATTTTTTATTTTAGTTTATTTTTATTAGTTTATTTTTTTTTATTTTTTTTTAGGTTTAGATTTTAAATTATGTTTTTATTTTATTTTATTTTGGTTGAAGTTTTACTTATTTATTTTATTTTTAGGTTTTATTTAGTTTAGGCTTTGGTTTCTAAGTTTTTAGGGTTTAGGGTTTAGAGTTTATGATTTAGGGTTTAAGGTTTTAGGGTTTAGGGTTCTAGGGTTTATGGTTTTGGGTTCAGGTTTTGGGTTTAAGGATTAGTGTTTTGGCTTCAGGATTTAGAGTTTTTAGGATTTTATGTTTAGGGTTTAGGGTTAGCTTGGGGTTTAGGGTTAGTTTAGGGTTTAAGGTTTGGTTTAGTTTAGGGTTTTAGGTTTAAATTTTTGGAGTTTAGGGTTTAGGGTTAGTTTAGGGTTTAAGATTTAATATTTTAGCATTTACAATTTAGGGTTTTGGGTTTAGGGTTTAGGGTTAGGGTTAGGGTATAGGATTTAGGGTTTGGGGTTAGTTTAGGGTTTTGGATTTATTAGCATTTAGGGTTTAGGGTTTTAGGTTTAGGGTTGTAGGTTTAGGGTTTATGGTTAATTTTAATGTTTAGAGTTTAGGGTTTAACATTTTTTTTCTTAAACTAAGTAAACTTGTAGGTTTAGGTTTATTTAGTTTATTTTTTATTTATATTATTTTTATTTTTATTTAGGTTTATTTTTTTATTTTATTTAGTTTAGTTTATTTTTTTTAGTTTAGGTTTTTTATTTTAGTTTCTTTTTTGTTTAAATTAAGTTTTTTAATTTTTAGTTTAGTTTTATTTTTATTTTATTTTTTTAGGTTTAGGTTTTATTTTTTAGTTTTATGTTTATGTTTTTATTTTATTATTTTAGGTTTAGGTTTTAGGTTTTCATTTTAGATTTATTTTTTGGTTTTATTTTTTAGTTTAGGTATAAGTTATTTTTAGTTACTTTTATTTTATTTAGTTTAGGGTTTAGGTTTAGGTTTAGTTTTATTTATTATAGTTTAATTTATCTTAGTTTAGATTTAAATTTATTTATTTTTATTTTAAGTTTTTTTTTTGTTTAGGGTTTATGTTTTATTTTTTTTATTTTTAGGTTTATTTTTTAGGTTTAGGTTTTATTTAGTTTTATTTTATTTTATTTTATGTTTATGTTTATTTTATTTTATTTTATGTTTAGTTTTATTTTATTTAGGTTTTTTTACTTTTACGTTTATTTTATTTTTTTAGTTTAGTTGAGCTTTTTATTTATTTTATTTGAGTTTAGTTTCTATTTTTTATTTTATTTTATTTTCAGGTTTAGTTTATTTAGGTCATGATTTTTAATTTATTTTTTAAATTTATTTAGGTTTAGATTTTTTTATTTATTTTTTGTTTAGGTTTTATTTAATTTAGGTTTAGGTTTTTAGGTTTTTAGGGTTTAAGGTTCAGGATTTAGGGTTTAGGATTTAGGGTTTAGGGTTGTAAGTTTTAGAGTTTAGGGTTTGGGGTTTAGTATTTAAAGTTTTATGGTTTAGTATTTAGGGTTTAGGGTTTAGAGTTTAAGGTTTAGGGTTTTAGGGTTTAGGGTTGTTGGTTTAGGGTTTAGACTTTAGGATTTAAGGTTTGTTTTAGGGTTTAGGGTTTAGGGTTATGATTTTTTTATTATTTTTTAAATTTAGTAAACTCATAGGTTTAGGTTTATTTATTTTATTTTTTATTTATTTTAGTTTAGTTTATCTTAGTTTTGATTTACGTTTAGATTTTTTTTAGTTTGGGGTTTAGGTTTTATTTTTTATTTATTTTTAGGTTTTATTTTTAGGTTAATTATTTAGTTTTAAATTTTTATTCAATTTTTATATTATTTTACTTTAGGTTTATTTTATTTTTATTTTAAGTTTTTATTTAAGTTTTTTAGTTTTATTTTTAGGTTTTATTTTTTTTATTTTTATTTTCCTTTTAGGTTTAAGTTTAAGGTTTAGTTTATGTTTTCCTTTATTTTATTTTTTTATTTTATTTTTATTTAGGTTTTCTTATTTTTTAGCTTTTATTTAGTTTAGGTTTAGGTTATAACATTTTAGGATTTAGGATATAGTATTTAGTGTTTAGGGTTTAGGGTTTAGGGTTTATGGCTTAGGGCTTCTATTTTTATTATTTTTTTTGTTTAGGGTTTAAGGATTAGGGTTTATGTTTAAGGTTTAGGGTTTTATTTAGTTTAGGTTTATGTTTTTAGCTTTTTAGGGTTTAGGGTTTAGGGTTTAAGGCTTTTATTTTTTTTATTTTTTGGGTTTAGGATTTAGGGTTTAGTGTTTAGGTTTTAGGGTTTATGGTTTAGGGTTTAAGGTTTTAGGGTTTAGGGTGTAGTGTTTTGTGTTTCTAGTTTAGGTTTAGGGTTTAGGGTTTAGTGTTTATTTTTTAGGTTTAGGATGTTTTGTGGTATTTAGGTAGGTTTAGGGTTTAGGGTTTAGGTTTAGGTTTTTTTATTTTAGTTTATTTTTTATGTTTAAGTTTACATTTATGTTTATTTTTTTAGTTTGATTTTATTTTTATTTTATTTTATTTAGGTTTAATTTTTATTATTTATTTTCAAGTTTAAGTTTAGGTTTTTATTTTATTTTTTTAGGTTTAGGGTTTAGGGTTTAATTTTATGTTTACTTTTATGTTTTATTTTTTCTATTAGGTTTAGGTTTATTTTTAGTTTATTTTATTTTATATAATTTAGGGTTTAGGTTTAGTTTATTTTAGGTTTAAGTTTAGGTTTTATTTATTTTAGTTTGGTTTATTTTATTTTAGGTTTATATTTATTTTATTTCTATTTTAGGCTTAGGTTTTGTTTTTTAGTTTAAGGTTGAGGTTTTATTTTTTATTTTTTTTTAGGTTTTGGTTTTTATTTTATTTTATTTTAGGTTTATTTTATTTTTATTTTACATTTAGTTATTATTTTGTTTAAGTTTTTTATTCTTAGTTTTATTTTATTTTTTAGCTTAGTTTAGGTTTTAATTCATTTTATTTTAGTTTATTTTATCTTATTTTTTGGTTTAGGTTTAGCTTTTAGTTTAGGATTTTATTTTATTTTATTTTTAGGTTTTATTTAGTTTATGTTTAGGTTTTTAGGTTTTTAGGGTTTTGGGTTTTGGGTTTAGGTTTTAAGGTTTAAGGTTTAGGGTCTTAGGGTTTAGAGTTTTAGAGTTTAGGGTTTAGGGTTATTAGAGTTTTTTAGGTTTTAGGGGGTTGGTAGGGTTAGTGTTTAGGTTTAGTGTAGAGCTTTTTAGGGTTTAGTTTTAGGTTTAGGGTTTGAAGGTTTAGGGTTTAGGGTTTAGGGTTTAGAGTTTTAGGGTTTATGGTTTAAATTTAGGCTTTTTGATTTAGGGTTTAAGGTTTATAGTTTAAGGTTTTAAGGTTTAGGGTTTAGGGTTTAGGGTTTAGGGTTATGGGTTTAGGGTTTAGTTATTAGGGTTAGTTTTGGGTTTAGGGTTTAGGGCTAGGGTTTTTTATATTTTTATTTATTTATATTTATTTTTTATTTTAATTAAGTACCTCTAGATCCCCACCACCCTGATAACCACCTGCCTGAGATCTAAAGCGCTTGACTGCCACATGTTCACAGATTCGCCAAATTCTTAATGTTTAGGTTTAGGTTTATTAAGTTTACTTTTGAATTTATTTAGTTACTTTAGGTTTAGGTTTAGGGTTTGGGGTTTAGGGTTTAGGGATAGGGCATAGGATTCAAGGTTTAGGGTTTAGTGTTTAGTGTTTTAGGGATTATGCTTTTATGGTTTAGGGTTTAAGGTTTAGGGTTTAAGGTTTAGGATTTAGAGTTTATGGTTTTTTCTAAATAAAAAATATAAGTAAACCAGTAGGTTTAGGTTTATTTAGTTTATTTAATTTATTTAGTTTATTTATTATTTATTTTAGTTTATTTTATTTTTTATTTTTATTTAGGTTTTATTTTATTTTATTTTTAGGTTTAGTTTAGTTTATTTTTAGTTGAGTTTTATTTATTTTATTTTTTTTTTAAGTTTAGGTTTTATTTTTTAATTTTAATTTATCTTCTTAGTTTAGGTTTTAGGTTTTATTTTAGGTTTCCTTTAGGTTTTGCTTTTAGTTTAGGTTTGGTTTAGGTTTAGGTTTTATTTATTTTAGTTTTATTTATTTTAATTTAGGATTAGATTTATTTTATTTTGTTTATTTTTTAATTTAGGTTTAGGTTTTTATTTAGTTTTTATTTTATTTTATGTTTAGTTTTTATTTTATTTAGGTTTTTTTATTCATAGGTTTATTTTATTTTTTAGTTTAGTTTAAGTTTTTATTTTATTTTATTTTATTTTATTTTATTTTTAGGGTTAGGTTTAAGTTTTAGATTAGGTATTTTATTTTATTTTAGGTTTAGGTTTTATTTATTTTATTTTAGGTTTATTTAGTTTTGCCTAGGTTTAGGTTTTTAGGGTCTTTTTAGGGTTTAAGGTTTGGTTCAGCTTGTGGGCCCAGGGTTTAGGAGAGCCCAGGATTTTAGGGGTCAGCCTAGGGTGGTTTAAGAGTCAAGATTAGCCCAGGGCCCAGTGGGCTAAAGTTTTAGGTCAAGCCCAGATCAGAAGGTTAGTTTAGGGTTGGAAGGGCCCAGTGGGCCCAGTCTAGTGAGTTTAGAAGTGGTAGGGCCCAGGGCCCAGGGTCAGGGAGTTTGGCCCAGGGCCCAGGGTTTAAGCCCAGGGTCAGGGCCTAGGGCCCAGAGGGAGTATTTAGGGTCATAGGGTAGCAGGTTTAGGTTAGAGGGCCCAGGGCCTAGGCCCAGGGCCCAGGGTTGGTAGGGCCCAGGCCAGGGGCCTGTTTTAGGGTTTAGAGGGCCCAGGGTTAGGTGATTGGGTCAGGGTTTAAGGTTTTAAAAAAACTGCAAACCAGTAGGTCTTAATTTAGTTAATTTAGTTTATTTTTATTTTATCTTTAGTTTAGTTTATTTATTTTAGGTTTATTTATTTTAATTTAGGTTATTTATTTTATTTTATTTAGGTTTAGGTTTAGGGTTATGTTTATTTTGTTTAGTTTTATTTTATTTTATTTAGGTTTATTTTATTTTAGGTTTAGTTTTATTTTTTATATTTAGGTTTAGGTTTAAGTTTTAGGTTTAGGTTTAGGGTTTGTAGGTTATTTAGGTTTATTCTTTTAGGTCAGTTTAGAATCATTTTTAGTTTATTTTATTTTATTTAGTTTAGGGTTCAGTTTAGTTTATTTTAAGTTTCATTTAGGTTTATTTATTTTAGTTTAGTTTAGTTTATTTTAGGTTTAGGTTTTTTTTTTAGTTTAGGGTTTATTTTATTTTTTATTTATTTTTTAGGTTTTATTTTATGCTTATTTTGAAGTGCTTATTTAGTTTTTTTATTTTATTTTATTTTATTTTATGTTTAGTTTTATTTTATTTTTAGTTTAGTTTAGATTTTTATTTATTTTATTTTAGTTTAGTTTTTAATTTTTATTTTATTTAGGTTTAGGTTTTTTATTTATTTTATTTTTAGGTTTTATTTAGTTTAAGTTTAGGTTTTTTTTTATTTTTAGGGTTTATGGTTTTGGGTATAGGGTTTAGGGTTTGGGTTTAGGGTTTAGGTTTAGGGGGGTAGGTTCTGTTTGGGATTAGGGTTTTGGTTTTTTTTTAAATAGAGAATAAATTCATATTCCACATTTCTTCTCTTTCTGCTTCAAGTAACAAACAAAGTGAGGTAATCAAATGACCTCCTTGGGCTAGCTAAAGCCTCGATCATGTGATGTCCGACTATATACCCATTATCATTCAATCTTATATAAATCAACACATGAATAGGAAAGAGAACCAAACATTCATACACTTAAGTTATATAAGCACATGCTTTTCTTATATATTTATAACTAGCATCATAACACATATTATTATTCATTTATAAGCCAAGCATATATTAAATTATGTGAACTCATGCAAACTTACATAACAGAAATTCATTTTATTTTACTTGATTTTGAAAAGATGGATGCATGGATTCAAATGACATACTAAATTTAACATTATTGGAAAGAGGATAATCAAATATAAGGTTGTGATTCATTTAACCAAACTAGTTTTTAAGGACAATCAAATTAAATAAGATTATTTAAAGCAAACCAAAGCTTCTTTATTAATTAAGTTTTGGATTTGATTTGATTTAAAGAGGAGAGAGAAATCATCACTTGCTATTTTAAACCCATTCCCACATTAGTGATATGATTTAATTTAAGGAAATATAATTAAGTTGATTTTATGGGTTAATTAAGTTGAACCCTTAATTAGATGAATTAATTACATTTACCTATGTCACCTTAAAGTAATTAACTAAATAATTATGAGCCAACATGATATGCATGGAAAATAAACTTGCAATGATCCTATTAACTAAAAGCAACTTAATGCAATTGGCTCATGATTAATAGTAAATTAGATTAAGGGACTTAATTAATTATTCTTATGGTTTTGCCACACATGGACTAACCATAATTTCATTAAACTCATTTAGGTTATTAAACACCTAAAGATCTACCCCATGATTTAATTAAAAGGTTTTGATGTGATTATGATTTCAATTTGATTATGTGATTTAATTAATTAGTAAATTCTAAATTAATTTCATTTTAAAAAAGGGTGAAATGAACTTAGGTAAAGGGGTCCTAACCCTATTCTTTAGTTCACTTACTGTTAAATAATGATTGACAAACTTAATTAACCAATTTGTTACTGCTAATGGGATTGATTAATCATTAATTAACTTAAAAGAGTAGTTAAGATTTAATTAGTCAATTTTCCTAATTAAGTGAGCAATAAATCCCAAGAAAAGCATGGGAGGCAGAGGTCATCCCATTAAATTAACCCACAAAATTTGGGATTAATTGCTCAAGTAATTAAGTAGTAATTAAGCTAATAAATTTTGTAATTAAACTTTAATTAAATCTTAATTACTATTCAAAATTAGTTAAGATCATTTTTAAGGCGCCACGTAGCGCACTAACGCATGCTTTCCACGTGGTGCCGTGGGATTGGCTACTTAAAACATATTCGACTTAGTGCCTACATCTGCTGTGGGATTGGCATACTTTCCACATGGCATGCTTTCTCATCTGCCGTCCGATTTAATATTGGAGGGCTACGATTAATCCCATAACTTAATAGGATTAAATCAAATCGATCTAGCGGATGTAACCACGATTGTCCATTTTTATCATGTGGAATAGATGGTGCGTGATCTAACATCACGTGAGTGAGGGAGAATGGAGTCCATCTTCCATTGCTCACTTGATCTGAGCTTACCCAAGCTTGGATCAACTCTAAAAGGATCCCACACCATCACGACATGGATCAGAGGGGATCCAATGTCAAGATCACATGAGATGCAAGTTTTTTTCAAAAAGCTCCAACCCATTTTTTTCCTACGGATCGATTTTGGAAGAATACCTCATCGGAGCTCAAGATCGACAGCTCAAACATTTCAGGAAGCTTCTTCTAATGGAGATGAAGCCCTATTGAGTAGCAATTGGATCAATTCCTCTATGTTCGCTCGGAAGGCCACGAACCGACAATTTGGAGCTCAGCTTTAATTGAAGTCCCACCTCTGATGCTCAAAGCTTGGGAGATGATTCGTTCTTGGTCGACGAGGCCTAGGGAAGGTGTGTGCTAACTTATTTTAAGTTTGATGGAGAAATGGGGAAGTTAGGTCGAAAATGGGAGTGTCCTATTTCAGGATGGACGAGAATGGAATTTTCCAAAAGAGGAATAACCTTAAGAGCTTAAGGAATGGCCCTAGCTGCTCATGCCTTGGATAAGTTAGGCCTCGAACATAATGATTTTGTGTGTGT
>JAKCPB010000218.1:0-79505 GCA_021442155.1 Cymbidium sinense | reverse complement strand
ATTAAACTAATAAACAAAATTAAATAAAATAAATAAAACATAAACTAAACTAAAAAATAAAATAAACTAAAATAAAAAAATAAAAATAAAATAAACTAAATGTAAAAAAATAAAAATAAAATAAACCTAAAATAAAACTAAATAAAATAAAAAAACTAAAAAATAAAAAAAACTAAACCTAAGAAGAAATAAAAAATAAAACCCAAACCCTTAACTAAAAACTAAACCTAAAATAAAAATAAAATAAACAAAATAAACTTAAACCTAAAATAAAATAAACTAAACTAAAATAAATAAAACTAAAACCTAAACCTAATATAAACTAAACCTAAACCCTAAACTAAATAAAATAAAATAAACTAAAAATAAACCTAAACCTAAACTAAAAATAAACCTAAAATAAAACCTAAACCTAAACCTAAACCCTAACCCTAAAAGCTAAAACCTAAACCTAAACTAAATAAAACCTAAAAAATAAATAAATAAATAAACTTAAACAAAAAATAATTAATAAAATAAAATCAAAACATAAACTAAAACCTAAACCTAAAATAAAAATAAAATAAAAAATAAAAAACTAAACTAAACTAAAAAATAAATAAAATAAACTAAACTAAAAAAATAAAAAACATAAATAAAATAAAATAAACCTAAAATAAAAAATAAAATAAACCTAAAATAAAATAAAATTAAAACCAAAACCTAAAAAATAAACCTAAAATAAATAAAAAATAAAAACTTAAACTCTAAAACCAAAACTTAAAAAAAATAAAACCTAAACCTAAACCTAAAATAAACTAAACCTAAACCTAAATCAACTAAATAAAATAAATTAAAGTAAAATAAACCTAAACCTAAACTAAATATAATAAAATAAACCTAAAATAAAACCAAAAAACCTCAACCTAAAAAAATAAAATAAAAACCTAAATTTAAACCTAAAAATAAAATATAAAACCTAAACTAAAATAAAATAAAATTAAACTAAACTAAATAATAAACTAAAACTAAACCAAAAAACCTAAAAAAATAAACTAAAATAAATAAACCTAAAAATAAATAAACTAAACCAAAAAAAAAATAACAATAAATAAAATAAATTAGAAAAATTAACTAAAATAAATAAACTAAATAAACCTAAACTAATACTAAATTTAAAAAAAATTAAAAAAATTAAAAAATTAAAAAACAAATAAAAAAAATCGTAAACCCTAAACTTATAACCATAAACCCTAAACCGCAAACCCTAAATCATAAAACCCTAAACCCTAAACCCAAAACCCAAAACCCTAATTAAAAATAAATAAACAAACCCTAAACCACAAACCCAAAATAAACTAAACCTAAATAAATACCTAAAACCCAAACTAAACTAAATAATAAAATAAAGTAAATAAAACCCTAAACTAAATAAAATAAATAAATAAATAAATCAAAACCTAAATTAAAATAAACCTAAATAAATAACCCAAACCAAAACCTAAAATATAATAAAATAAAATAAAAAAATAAACTAAAATATAATAAAAAATACTTAAACTAAACCAAAAAAAAATAAATAAAATAAAACCAAATTAAAATAAAATAAAATAAAACTAAATAAAAACCTAAACCTAAAAAAATAAACCTAAAATAAATTAAAAAATAAATAAATAAACTAAAAAAAAACCTAAACTTAAATAAAAAAATAAAATAAACCTTAACCTAAATCTAAAATAAACTAAACTAAAATAAATAAACCCTAAAGCTAAACCCTAAACTAATAAAATAAAATAAACTAAAAAAACCCTAATCATAAACTTAAAAAATAAAACCTAAAAATAAACCTAAAATAAAACCAAATAAACCTAAAATAAAATTAAACTAAACTTAAACCAAAAGATAAAAAAATAAAACCAAAACTATAAAATAAAATAAATAAACCTAAATCCTAAAAAATAAACATAAACTAAACCTAAACATAAAAAATAACTAAATAAAATAAATAAAACCTAAATTAAATAAATAAACTAAATAAACCTAAAATAAAAAATAAAATAAAACCTAAAACTAAAAAAACCTAAATCTAAAAATAAAATAAAATAAAAAATAAAAAAGAATTAAAATCAAATAAAGAAAAACTTAAACTAAACTAAAAAATAAAATAAACTTAAGAATAAAAAACTTTAATAAAATAAAAACTAAACATAAAATAAAAATAAAATAAAATAAAACTAAATAAAACCTAAACCTAAAAAATAAACCTAATAATTAAACTTAAAATTAAATACAAAAACCTAAACCATAAATTGTAAAAAAAACCTTAACCAAAAACAAAAATAAAGTAAACAAAAGAAAATAAACTTAAAATAAAACTAAAGTAAACTAAACTAAAATAAATAAAACCTAAACCTAAACCTAAAGTAAATAAAGTAAAATAAACTAAAAATAAACCTAACCCTAAACTAAAAAAAGAATACCTAAAAATAAAGCTAAAATAAAAACATAAAACCAAAACCTAAAAAAAAAAGAACCTAAACCTTAACTTAAAAATAAAAAATAAAAGCTAAACCTAAAAAAATTAAAAATAAAACTTCACTAAAAAATAAACCTAAACCTAAAAAAAACTAAAATAAATAAACCTAAAATAAATAAACTAGATTAAATAAAATTTGAAAATTAACCTAAATAAAAATAAAAAATAAAAATAAAAATCTAAATAAACCTAAACCCACTGGTTTACTTAATTTTTTTTAAAAAAACCCTAAACCCTAAATCCTATACCATAAACACTAAACCTTAAAACTAACACTAAACCATAAACCCTAAACCCTAAACATTAATCCCTAAACCTACAACCCTAAACCCAAAACCCTAAACCCTAAACCCTAAAAAACCATACACCCTAAACCCTAAACTTTAAACCCTAAACCCTAACCCTAAACCCTAAACCCTAAACCCTAAACCCCAAGCCCTAAACCTAAACCTAAAGTAACTAAATAAATTAATAAGTAAACCTAAACCTAAACCTAAATCCTAAGAATGGGCAGAACCTTGACATTAGGAACATCGCCATCAACCATGCTCAGTTTAGATCTGGCGGTCGAGGTGAAGGTGGAGGAGGCAGTTATCACAGTGGTGGTGGGGGATCTAGAGGTGCTGGTGAATATGGAGGTGGTGGTAGGTATGGAGGTGGAGGAGTGATGGAGGAACGCCGTGGTGGTGGACTGAGAGATTGATGATGTGATGGTGGATCCCGCCACCGACATGTCGGGTGGTTATGATGGGAAATGGAGAAATCAAGAACTAATCATTCAATTTACTACTTATGGAACTTCATTAGAGATGATTCCAGTTATCTAGGGTTTTTGATTTGCTCTATGCATGCTCATTTTTATTTATCTCATTGCTTGTGTCTTAGAAAACTTGGTGTGTTACTTGGTTGATGAAATCAAAAAGAATAAATGTTGAATCTAAATTTCTTCTTTGTTAAAAAAAACCTAAAACCCATTAACCCTAAACTAACACCTGAACCCTATACATAAAACCAAAATCCTAAACCCTAAACCCTTAACCCTAAACCCTAAACTCTAAATGCCAAACCATAAACCCTAAACTATAAACCCTAAACCCTAATCCTAAACCCTAAAATAATAAACCTTAAAACCCTAAACCCTAAACCATAAACCCTAAACCCTACATCTTAAAACCTAAACCCTAAACCCCAAAAATTAAACCTAAACTTAAAGTAACTAAATAAAATAAAAAATAAACCTAAACCCTAAAACCTAATAAACCTAAATCCTAAGAATGGACAGAACCTTAACAGTAGGAACATCATCTGTAACCATGCACAGTCTAGACCTAACTGTGGTGGCGAAGGCAAAGGTGGAGGTGGAGGTTATGGCATTGGTGGTGGGAGATCTGGAGGTGGTGGTGAAAATGGAGATGGTTGTCGGAGCAGTTGTGGTTATGGAGGCAAGAGGAGCAATGGAGGTTACAGCCATGGTGGTGGTGAGGGAGAGATCGGGATATGATGGTGGATCCCACTCCTAGAGGTGAGGTTATTTTGATGGGAATTATAGAAATTGAAGAATGACCGATCTGATCTACTGCTTACAAAACTGTGTCTTTATAGTAGAGACGGTTGTAGTTATCTAGAATTTTTGATTTGCTCTATGCATGCATATTTTTTATCTATGTTGTCACTTGTGTCTTAGAAAACATGGTGTGTTACTTAGTTGATGAAATCAAAAAGAAGAAATGTTGAATGTGAATTTGATCTCTATTAAAAAAACCAAAAATCTTAAACCCTAAACAAAAATGTGAACCCTAAACCTAAAACCTAAACCTTAAACCCTAAACCCTAAACGCCCTAAACCCTAAACACTAAACCCTAAAACCCTAAACCCTAAACCCTAAACCCTAAACCTAAACCTAAACCCTAAACCCTCAACCATAAACCACAAACCCTAAGCCCTAAACTCTAAACCGTCAACTAACCCTAAACCCTAAACCCTAAAAAGCAAAAAACCTAAACCTAAATTAAATAAAATCTAAAAATAAAATAAATAAAACACATAAACCAAAATAAAATAAAAAATAAAATAAAACAAAAACCTAACCTAAACTCAAAAACTAAACTTAAAAAGAAAATAAAAAAATAATAATAATAAAACTAAAATAAAATAAATAAAAACCAAAACTAAAGTAAAAAAAATAAAAAACCTAAATAAAATAAAAACTAAACATAAAATAAAAATAAAATAAACCTAAAATAAAATAATATAAAAATATAAACCTAAAAATAAATAAAATAAAACCTAAATCCTAACCTAAAAATTCAAAACCTAAAATAAAATTAAAATAAACCTAAACCTAAAAAATAAACTAAACTAAATAAAACCAAACCTAAACTTAAAATAAACAAACCTAAACCTAAACCTAAACCCTAAGAAAAAACCAAAAATAATTTGAAACCTAAACTAAAAAATAAAACCTAAAATAAGAACATAAAACCTAAACCTAAAAATAAAAAATAAAATATAAACTTCAAAAATAAAATAAAAATAAAACTAAACTAAAAGATAAATAAAAACCTAAACCTAAACCTAAAAAATAAACTAAAACAAATAACCTAAACTAAATTAAATAAACATAAAATAAATAAACTAATCTAAATAAAAATAAAAAAACCTAAATAAAAAAATAAAATAAACTAAAATAAATAAAAAAGAAAATTAAATAAACTAAATAAACCTAAACCCATTTACTTAATTTAAAAAAAATAAACAAAAAAATTTAAAAACAAAAAAAGCCCTAACCCTAAACCATAAACCTTGAACCCTAAACTTACAACCTTAAACCTAAACCCTAAACCTTAAACCCTAAACCCTAAACCCTAAACCCTAAACCCTAAAACCCTAATCCATAAACCCTAAATCCTAAACCCTAAACACTAAAACCTACAACCCACACAACCCTCCAAACCCTAAACCCTAAACCCTAAACCTAAAACCTAAAAAACTAAAAACTATACCTAAACTAAAACCTAAAAATAAAATAAATAAAAATAAACCTAAATTTTATGAAAAAATAAAATAAAATAAAACCTAACCTAAAACCAAACCTAAACTAAAGTAAATAAAAATAAAATAAAAAATAACTAAGCTAAAATAAAATAAGTAAAACCTAAACTTAACCAAACATAAAATAAACCTAAAACTAAAACCTAATTAAAATAAAAAACTAATGTAAAGAAAAATAAAATAAACTAAAATAAAATAAATAAAATAAAACTAAATAAAAAACAAACCAAAAAAAATAAACCTAAAAATATAAAATAAAACCTAAACCTTAAACTAAAACCTAAACCTAAAATAAACAAATTAAAATAAACTCCCCTAAACCCAAACCCTAAACCCTATACCCTATCCCTAAACCTTAAACCCTAAACACCAAACCATAAAACCCTAAACCCTAAACCCCCTAAACTTTAAACCTTAACCCAAACCCTAAATCCTAAAAACCCAAACCCCAAACCCTAAACCCTAAACCCTAAAAACCTAAAAACCTAAACCTAAATAAAATAAAACAAAAAAATAAAATAAATAAAAATTTAAACTTAAATAAAATATAATAATAAAATAAAATAAAAACCTAAACTAAAACCTAAACCTAAACCTAAGCCTAAACTTTATTAAAAAATAAAATAAAATAAAAAAATAAAAATTAACTAAAATAAAATAAATAAAAACCTAAACTAAACTAAAATAAATAAGATAAACCTAAAATAAACCCTAAAAAATAAAACTAAATAAAATGATAATAAAATAAACTTAAAATAAAATAAAATAAAAACTAAATAAAAACCTAAACCAAAAAAATAAAATATAAAATCAAACATAAAATAAAAATAAAAAATAAAACCTAAACCCTAATGTAAAAAAACTAAACCTAAAATAAAATAAAATAAAATAAACCTAAACCTAACCTAAAATAAACTAAACCTAAACCTAAAACTAAACCTAAACCAAACTAAATAAAATAAAATACTAAAAAATAAATCTAAACCTAATCTAGAATAAAACCTAAAAATAAACCTAAAATAAAAACCTAAAACCTAAACCTAAAGAAATAAAGTAAAAACCTAAACCTAAAGAAAAAAATAAAAAATAAAACCTAAACCTAAAAAATAAAATAAAAATAAAACTAAACTAAAAAATAAGCATAATCCTAGATCTATTCCTAAAAAATTAACTAAAATGAAAAACCAAGACTAAAAGAGATAAATTTAAATAAAAAATAAAATAAAATACACTAAAATAAAAAATAATCTAGATAAACTAAATATACCTATACCTACCAGTTTACTTAGTTTAAAAAAAAACCTCAACCCTAAACCTTAAACCCTAAACCCTAAGCCTTAAACCCTAAATCATTAACCCTAAACCATAAAACTAACTCTAAAGCCTAAAGCCTAAACCCTAAACCCCAAAACACCCTAAACCATAAACTCTAAACCCTAAAATATCCTTAAACCTAAACACTAAATCCTAAACGTTAAACCCTAAACCCTAACCCTAACCCAAAAACCTAAACCCTAAACCCTAAAACCCTAAACCCTAAATCCTAAACTAACTCTAAACTCTAAACCCAAAATCCTAAAAACCTTAAACCCTAAAGTCAAAACCCTAAACCCTAAACTAACCCTATACCCTAAGATGTCAGCTATTCTCAGCACTTATCAAAAAGGACACTAAGTTCAAGTGGGATGGCAAGTGTGAGCATGCCATTTAAGACATCAAACATTACGTGATGAAATCGCCAGTTCTAGCAGCCCCTATCCCATGCAAGTCACACATTCTTTACTCTGCTACATTAGATGACTCCCTTAGTGCTTTATTGATCCAAGCCAATAATAAAAGGAAGGAAAACACACTCTACTACCTCATCCATCATCTAATCCTTGCAGTTAATTATCCACCCATTGAGAAGCATTGTTAGCTTTAATCTTTACATCCCAAAAGCTACAAGCACTACATGCTTCCTCATTAGTGAACTTAATATCAAGGATCAATCCACTACATAATCTCATAATGTCGATGCTATGCGGATGATTGGCATGATGATCAATGATCCTCTCACAATTTGACATTACCTTTGTGCCCCTCTATGCCATGAAAGGATAAGCACTAGTGGATTTCTTAGCAAAGACACCCACTTTCTCTCCGACTATCGATGATCTCCCGATGAACAAATCATAAACTTAGGGGATACAAGCCACCGTTGGGAGATGTACTTTGATGATGCGTCTTCCCCTCAAAGATAAGAAGAATCATAATCTACTATTCCAAAAAAGGAAATGGTAGGAATAGTTCTCTTAACTCTAGACCGAGATGTTATGAGATTTTCATGTCTTTTATCCAATCCTTGCATCAATAATGAAGCTGAATATGAAGCTTTGAGTTAGTCGTTACTCTAAGCATCCATAACATCAACATCTTTAGGGATTCTAAGATAGTTATCAACCAAATCATTGGATCCTATAAGGTTATAAAGCACAAGCTCCATCACTACCATAAGTACACCATGGAGTTGTTGGCCCAAATCCCAAAGGTTACCATTTATAAGATTCCTCAAGGAGAGAATGCTATAGCATATGCTTTAGCCAAGCTTGTCAAAGAGTTGGCATGTCCAGAGGATGAGTCCATATCAATAAAGGTTCAAACTAGACAAGTCTTATCCTTTTTTAATATTGAACTCATCAAAAAGTACTCTCTTGAAAGGGAGGTTGCCATTGCCAAGAAGGATGAGGAGTTAGATTGGAGGCAACCATACATGGATTACATAAATAAAGGAAAACTACCTCAAGGGAAGTACCAAGCCCATCAGATGAAGTAGAGAGCACTTTCCTATGCTCTTATAGATGTTGTCTTGTATTAGTGGTCTTTTGATCATATGTGGGTACATTATTTAGATAAACATGAAGCTCGTAAGATTGTGACCAAGGTACAATTAAGATTATGTGGAGCCAACTAATCCGATTTGAATATGAAAGCCAATATCAAGAGACTAGGATACTATTGGCTGTCGAAGATCAAAGATTGCATGGATACAGTTAAGTGATGCCGCCAATGTCAAATACATGGTGTGGTCCTACACCAACCACCCAATATTCTACATCTTACATTGGCCTCATGGCCATTCGAGTGTTGGGGGTACTGACATAGTGAGTGTGATTAATCCTCCTTCTTCCAAGGGTCATCAATTCATCTTAGTCGACGACTACTTTTCTAAATGGTGAAGACAATTTCAGAGAGGTCATCTCGATGTGTGTTTTAGGAACCATATCATATAAGTTCAGAGTGCCTCGATTAATTATAAATGATCATGGTACTGCATTCAAGAGCACTTAGATCAACAACTTCGCCTGAAGACACAACATAGTTTGGAGATATTCTACCATCAACTACCCAAAGGAAAATGGCTTAGAAGAAGCCTTCAACAAAACTCTCATCCAAATACTGAAGAAGTTACTCAAAAATAATAAGTGATAGTGGCATGAGCAGTTAGTTAAAGCCTTGTGGGCCTACCGCACCACATTTAGAACTCCAACTTATACTCCTTAGTGTATGGTTATGAAGCCATTCTACAATTAGAAGTCCAACTCCCATCACTAATGATAGTTGTGGGTAGCAAGATCATAGAGCAATGTCAAGTTATAATTAGAAGAGCTCAAAGTTTGGAGGAGAGATGGTTGCAGGCATGCCAAAACCTTGAGTTGTACAAAGCTATAATAATTCAAGCTTATAAGAACTTGGTCTATCCTGGAGCTTTTCAAGTTGGAGAGCTTATTTTAGTTCTAAGGAGACTAATTATTTCCCATCGTAAGATGGGAGGCAAGTTTGAACCCACTTGGGAAGGCCCATTTGCCATAGACAAGTCTTACTAAAAAGGATCTTATCGCTTATTAATCATAAGGGAGAGAGCCCAATGCTTCTAATCAATCTCTACTTAAAGAAATATTGAAAATCATGTTTGAAAATAATTATCAATGAAAATTCCATTTTGAGTTCAATCTCTTCCATGTTGAAAGTATTCTTGTTTGCTAATCTGTCATGATGTGTTTAGGGTAGGTGTAAGGGTCTTGAGCGGCATCCTATCCTTCATTGACACAAACTACACATAAACATATAAAATAAACTTATATCTTTTGTCTCGAGCTACTCTAAGTTGAGATAATGCCCCTAATGACACTCACTCAATAGCTGCTCTAGGTCGAGCTGATGAGCTACCCTATTAGTGTGTCCCCTGGTCTTCTTGCTTTGGAGAATGTAAGTCTACACTTTCCTTTGTTACTTGGCCACTCACAATCGATGAGCACCTTGTTAGTTTGGTAGGCCTTACTATGTGGGCGATAAGCTACCTCATGTTGGCTTCATTTAAGAGGATGTGAGTCGCTATACTTTCTTCTTGGATTAGCCTTCTGCACCGATGGGTTGAGTATATTTGAGGTTTAAGATAAGTCTCCAACAGCTCCTTCCCTCCTGCTTCATGTATCACCAGTCCTTCCTCGAGCTCGCTTAGTAGTCTAGGTCGATAACATCCGTCCAACAACAAACTATCCCAATGATCAGTTTCACTTGAAAAGTTGTAAGCCTACACACTTTATTTCAAAATTGATCATTGGACACTGATGGGCACTTTATGTTGGTTGGTTCTCACTATGCTAACGGATACACAACTCATGCTAATGGATACACCATTGGTTGGTTGGTTCTCATACCTTAAGATACACCACTCACGATAGATGTAAGTTTGTTATGCTTTCTCCTTAAGTTGGCCACTGTACACCTATAAGCATTCTTTTCCAAGGCTCAGGATACTGCCCCTAGAAGCACCTCCCTTGTGGGCACTATATTTGGATCTTATCCTTTGCGGCCTTATTTAGACACTACCCAGGTTACTATCAGATCAGATAGTTCTTCTTTCCTAGTAATGTGGTTGGAAAATCCATCCTGTGGATGTGCAGATTCTCCCTGGTCTAGTAAATTTGAGATTGGTCAAGGTCAACATAGCCCCTTCTCAATGTTCTCCCTCATAAACAAACAGGGTCCATGTAAACATATAAAAGAAATATATATTCTTGTGGATTAGGAGGACACCCTAATGATACCTTTTCCCAAGCAAGCATCCTATCTTTAGGCGGTCAAAAACTCCCTATATGAATTACCTAACTACTCTTGAGTTGATATAAGTCCTCAACATCATTCACTCAGTAGTTGCCCCTAAGTCAAGTTTGATTTGTTGTGCTACCAACTGGTAACCCTAGTGATTGTTCCCTACTTTAAAAATGTAAGTCTGCTATGCCTTCTTCATAGCGCAGTCATTGTACATTGAAAGGCAACCCTTTAGGTTGGATAGCTCTACCCCATGGCTAGTAGACTATCCATTTGGATTTGTAAATTTTTAGATAGGACAAGTCTGATGTAGCCCCTTCTCGTGGGTCCATCGCACGACATGGTCCATAAATTAAATCTATCAAATTTGACCCAGCTCATCCCAATATATGGATATGCCCTCAATTTAAAATCAAACTAAATCAAATAAGCCTTATCAAATCACATGAAATTATAATAAAATTAACTCTGACTACTTTTGAGTTGACATAAGTCCCTAGCAGCATTCACTATGTAGTCGCCCTAGGTCAAGTTCAATTTGTTGTGCATCCAACAGGTCAACCAAGTTGTATTCCTCGAAAGATGTAAGTCACATGCCTTCTTCCTAGCATAGATGTTGCACATTGAAAGGCAACCCCTTAGGTTAGCTAGCTTTACCCCAGAGCCGGTAGAGTATCCCTTTGGATTTGTAAACTTGAGGTAGGTCAAGGCTGATATAGCCTCTTCTTAGTGGGTCCATCGCACCAATGTGGTCCATACATTAACTTAAATCCCAATGATTTTCCCTAGTAGAGTTAAAACACACCCTTCTTCTCAATGGAGCCCCAAATCATATAGAACAAGTCAAGCAAATAAATCAAATTCAAAACCAACCTCTCCAGTGGAGCCAAATTTAACCAACTCCCCTAGAAGAGTCTAAACCAAAGAAATCCAACCAAACTCTTATTCCTAGTGGATACTTTCCCAAATAAATATATGAAAAAAATTGAAATCCCATTCCTAATGGATAGAACCTCGCTTCCCTAGTGGATGGTTCATATACCCTATCCCCATCGCATCCAGCCCTCGAGATATGCCTCCAAATCAATTTAAATAAAATAAATTAAAGTTGATGATCTTAATCCCTAATGGATTATAAATTCTTATCACTTTATCCCTAGAAGATTTTCTTCTTCTATGCCCTCGACATAGATCTCACATGTCCAATGCATGTGTGATCCCTACGATCTCCCTCCATGTCCTTGACATGGAATTCTTATCAAAACTTATTTATTCTCTTATGCACACTTTTAATACTTCAAAAAAGCAATGATGTATTCATCAAAATTACATCATCTTAACATTATAATTAACATTTTATGATTTATGATGGCATGCTCAAACTAACTATACAATATCATGCTAAACATATTATAGTGTGAATTAACACACTATATTATATTAGAATATATGATGTTATATTATAATTTTCTATAATATAATATATTGTCTAACAATAGACCTCATTAAAATCACTTAAAAGAAACAAATAACAAAATTTTCTCAAAATATGAATAATGTTCATTTTGGATGTAAAATTATTATTATTTTATTAGAAATGATACAAAATAGCATAATTTTTGTGTTGCTTCTTGGTGTGTGCCATGAATTTGTCCAAATTCTTCCATCTCAACCTTAGTAACATTTTTGTGAGTTTTGACCCAATGTATTATAACAAAAGTAAAACATACTAAAATGTATAATAACATTTAGTAATACACCACCACATTCATATATATGTGAAGTTATATTGTTATGTGCATTATATTTTAATATGCTTTCATAAAATATATTATCTTACATTACACCTTAAAATGAATCACTTTAAGCAAAAAAAATTTATAAAATTTAGTTGAAAAATGAACATTTATTTTGGATGCAATTCATTCTTTTGATTAAATAACACACGTAGCACACCCCCAATGATATTCCCTATACCTCAAATTTGGCCAAATCCCATCATCTTAGCCTATAAATCAATATTTTTATGACTATTCCAGAAAGGCATGGGTAGAATAATTCTCTTAACTGGACCATGATGTGATGAGATTTGCATATTATCCATCCAATGCTCCAATAATGAAGCAAAACAAACCGCATCTTTTCCCAAGTAGGCATCCTATCTTTAGTGTCAACAAAACTCCTTATAAGAATCTTCTAACTTTTGAGTTGATATAAGTTCCAACATACTCAAGATGCCTAAGTCGTTTGATTTGTTGTGCTACCATCAAGTCACCCCAACATTTCTCCCTACTAAGATGTAAGTCTAGTTCTTCCTAGCACACCATACACCAAAAGGAAACCTTTGGGTAGCTACCCCACAATGAGTAGACTATCCTTTGGATTTATAAATTTGAGATAGGACAAGTCATATAGCCTCATCCATCGCCACATCCCCATTGGATATGCTCTCAAAAAAATCAAACTAATCTAAACAAACCATATCTAATCACATGAAATTAAGATAAAATTAATCTTGACTACTTTTGAGTTGACATAAGTACCCAATGGCATTCACTCAATAGTTTCCCTAAGTTAGGTTCAATTGCATCCAAAAGGTCACCCCAGTTGTTGTTCCTTTTTTTGGAAGATGTAATCCTGTTATGCCTTCTTCCTAGCACTTGCACCTAAAAGGCAACCCATAATCTCTACCCCACATCTAGTAGACTATCCTTTTGGATTTGTAAACAGGTAGGTCAAGTTATAACCCATTCTGGTCCACGCAGCACCAACAGGCCATATAACTCAAAGTTAAATTAAACCCATATGATTTTCTCCGGAGTTAAATCACAACTTTCTCCTTAGTGGTGCCCCAAATCATATATAAAGTGGTCAAGCAAATAAATCAAATTCAAAACCAACCTTCCTAGTGGAGCCAAATTAATCCAACTCCCCCAATATAGTCTAAATTAATGAAATCCAACCAAACTCTTATTCTAGTGGATACATCCTCAAACAAATCAATGAAATCAAACTCAAATCCCAATCCATAGTGGATATTCGAACCCGCTTAGTGGAAGGGTTACATACCCAATTAACTTGAGCCTATATCTCTAGATATGCCTCCACATCAATTAAAACAAAATAAATTTAAGTCGATGATTTTAATCCTGTGGATTATAGATTCTTATCCCCAACGGATCTTTTCCACAAATCATATAATGAAATCAAATTCAAATATTATGAGATTTTATTCTTCTATTCCTGATAATGACCCCTCACAAGTCATGTCCAATGATCCCCTAAAGATCTTCCCTCCATGTCCTGACATGGAATTCTCATCAAATCTTCTTTCTTCTCTTATCACACCTTTAATATTTCAACCAAAAGCTTAACAATGTGTTCGTTCAACCTTCAAATTAATATTTTTTATTAGTTTTGACCCAAAGTATTATAAAAAAGTAAAATATACTAAAATGTACAATACCACTATATTTTAGTCATATCACTTATATATTTTTAAATTGAAACAATACATTATGATGCCATGCTCTACCTATTATGAATTTGATTCCACCATTTTAAAGTATAAATCAACATTTTTATAAATAACTCTAGTGTAGGCTCTGCATGATTATAAAATACTAAAAGAATTTAAAATGCAAATAATATATTATGAATTATGATGTTATACTTTACAACATATAATATTTATTTTGAACATAAAATCTTACTTTCTTGACTACAAGTGGCATAGCACACCTTTGGTACTACAACCTAATTCCCACTTCAAATTTAATAAATTTCATTATCTCGATTTATTAAATCAACATTTTTATGATTTATATTAATATAATTATCACTATAATATATTAGAACATTTCAAAACATCTTATAATATCAAAACACATCACTATTCAAATATATGATGCTACATTATACTATATATATGGTATTATAATACATTTGGGTTAAGTATTCAAATCAAAATCAAGGAAAGCCACTTGAAGCCATTTATATTTACCATAATATGTTATTGTCATATCTTCTAATGATAACTTTTCATATTTATGGTTTATTCATAATTTAGAGTTAGTTTATTTGGGTTTAGATATTTTTTAGGTATTCAAATATCTAGTCAAGGGAAAGCCTTTGAAGGCATTTTATACCATAATTATGTTAGGATTAGGTCATTCTTTATATCTACCCCTAATGATAACTTTATTCAAGGTGGTTTAGGGTTTAAGGTTAGGGTTTAGTTTGGTTTTTATTTTAGGTTTAGGGTTTAGTTTAGGTGGTTTATTTTTTATTTATTTTAGTTTATTTTATTTTTTTATTTAGATTAATTTTTATTTTATTTAGTTTAGTTTATTTATTTTAGGTTTATTTATTTTAGTTATTGTTTTATTTTAGTTATTTCAGGTTTAGGTTTATTTATTATTTTAGTTTAGTTTTATTTTTAGTTTTTTTAGGTTTTGGTTATTTATTTTTTTTAAGCAGTTTAGGTTTTATTTTATTTTTTTTTTTGGTTTAGGTTTTAAGTTTTATTTTAGGTTTATTTTTAGGTTTTATTTTTTTTAGTTGAGGTTTAGGTTTATTTCTAATTTATTTTATTTTATTTAGTTCAGGGTTTAGGTTTAGTTTATTTTAGGTTTAGGTTTAGGTTTAGATTTTATTTATTTTAGTTTAGTTAATTTTAGTTTAAATTTAGGTTTATTTTATTTTGTTTTAGGTTTAGGTTTTAATTTAGAGTTAAGATTTTATTTTATTTATTTTTAGGTTTAGGTTTTTTATTTTATTTTCTTTTTATTTTGGTTTATTTTATTTTATTTTACGTTTAGTTTTATTTTATTCGTGTTTTATTTTTATTATATTTAGGTAAGTTTTGGTATTTATTTATTTTAATTTATTTAGTTTTATTTTTATTTTATTTTTTATTTGATGTCTTTAGGTTTTGGTTTAAGTTGGTTTAGGTTTTAATTTAGGTTTAATTTTTTTATTTTAATTTTATTTAGGTTTAGTTTTCATTTTTTATTTTAGGTTTATTTATTTTAGGTTTAGTTTTTATGTTTTAGTTTTTAGGGTTTAATGTTTGGGTTTGGGTTTAGAGTTTAGGGTCAAGGTTTAGGGGTTAGGGTTTAGTGGCCTAAGGTTTAAGTTTGGCCTAGGATTTAGGTCTTTAGGGCCTGGGGATTAGTATAATGGTTTAGTGGCCTAGGGTTTAGGTTTAATGTTTGGGTTTAGTAGGTTTTTTAATTTTATATTTTTTAAATTAAGTAAACCAAGAAGATAAGATTTATTTAGTTTATTATTTATTTATTTATTTATTTATTTTATTTAGGTTTTTATTTTTTATTAGTTTATTTATTTCAAGTTTTATTTTAGTTTATTTTTTAAGTTTAGTTTAGGTTTAGTTTATTTTAGTTTATTTTATTTTATTTTATTTTATTTATTTTAATTTTAGGTTTTAAGTTTTATTTTATTTTAGGTTTAGGTTTTGTTTTATTTTAGATTTATTTTTAGTTTATTTTATTAGTTTATTTTATTATTTTATTTTATTTTTATTTTTAGTTTAGGTTTAGGTTTAGTTTATTTTTTAGGTTTAGGTTTATTTATTGGTTTAGTTTATTGTTTAGTTTTTTTTTTTTTTTAGGGTTTATTTTTATTTATTTATTCTTTAGGTTTTATTTTAGGTTTAGGTTTTTTTTAGTTTTATTTATTTTAAATTTATTTATTTATTTTAGGTTTAGTTTTTTATTATTTAGGTTTTTTTATTTTAGTATTTAGATTTATTTATTTTATTTATTTTATTTTTTTATTTTCTTTAGATTTAGGTTTAGCTTTTTTTTTTAGTTTAGTTTAGGTTTCATTTTATTTTATTTTATTTTATTTATTTAGATTTTATTTACTTCATTTTTAGGTTTTATTTAGTTTAGGTTTTTAGCTTTTATGGTTTAGGTTTAGGTTAGGGGGTTAGGGTTTGGTAGGGTTTAGTTGGGGTTTAGGGTTTAGGGTTTAGGGTATAGAGTTTAGGCTTTATGATTTAGGTTTTAGGGTATAGGGTTTTGAGTTTAGGATTTGAGGGTTTAGGGTTTATGGTTTAGGGTTTTTAGGATTTATGGTTTAGGGTTGTGGGTTTAGGTTTTAGTCTAGGGTTCAGGTTTTAATTTAGGGTTTCTGGTTTTTGGTTTTTTCTAATAGAGAACAAATTCATATCCAACATTTCATCTTTTTGATTTCATCAACCAAGTAACACACCAAGTTTTCTAAGACATGACATAGGTAAAATGAGCATGCATATAGCAAATCAAAACCATAGATAACTGGAATCATCTCTACCAGAAAGATAGTTCCATAAGCAAGTAGATCGAGTTCTTCGCCCAATTTTATCGAATAACTCTTCTTGTAGCAAGATCCACAATCATATCCCCGATCTCTCCCTCCGCCACCACCATGGCTGCAACCTCCGTCGCTCCTCCTGCCTCCATAACCAGCACCTCCTTATCCACCAGTACCTCAAGATCCCCCACCACCACTGCAATAACCACCACCTCCGCCTTTGCTTCCACTGCTAGATCTAGACTAAGGCTGGTTGACGGTGATGTCCATACCGTCAAGGTTATGCCCATTCTTAGGGTTTAGGTTTATGTTTAGGTTTATCAGGTTTTAATATTTATGTTTATTTTTTATTTTATTTAGTTGCATTTGGTTTAAGTTTAGGGTGTGGGGTTTAAGGTTTAGGGTTTAGGGTTTAGGTGTAGGGTTTAGGTTTAGAGTTTTAGGGTTTAGGGTTCAAGATTAGGGTTTAGGGTTTAGGGTTTAGGGTTTAGGGTTTAGGATTTAGGGTTTAAGATTTTGTAAGAAAAATAAGTAAACCCGTACGTTTTGGTTTATTTAGTTTATTTTTTATTTATTTTACTTCATTTTTAAATTTGTATTTAGATTTAATTTTTATTTTTATTTAGTTTAGTTTATTTATTTTAGGTTTATTTATTTTAGTTTAGTTTTTTATTTTAGTCTTATTTTTAGGTTTAGTTTATGTTTATTTTCTTATTTTATTATATTTTAATTTTATTTTTAGGATTAGGATATTTTTAGTTTTAGGTTTTAGGTTTAGGTTTTATTTTATTTTTTTTATAGGTTTTAGGTTTTATTTTAGGATTATTTTAAGTTTTATTTTTTTATTTTAGTTTAGTTTATTTTATTTATTTTTATTTATTTAGTTTAGTTTAGGTTTTATTTATTTTAGTTTAGGTTTAGTTTATTTTATTTTGTTAATTTTGTTTTTATTTTAGGTTAAGTTTTTTTTTTATTTTATTTATTTTATTTATTATTTATTATTAGGTTTTACTTTATTTATTTTAAGGTTTAGTTTTTTATTTATTTATTTTATGTTTAGTTTTTTCTTATTTAGGTTTTTTTATTCTTAGCTTTAATTTAATTTTTATTTAATCAAGATTTTTTATTTATTTTATTATTTATTTTATTTTTTTTTATTTTATTTTAGGTTTATGTTTAAGTTTTAGTTTATGTTTTATTTTATTTTATTTCTTTATTTTATTTTAGGTTTAGGTTTTACTTATTACTTTTTTAAGTGGTTTAGTGGTCAGGTTTATGGTTCTGTGGCTAGTGGCCCAGGATTTTATTAGGGTGGTTTAGCCTGTGGGTCAGCCCAGGTAGGTTTGCCCAGGTTTGGGTGGCCTGTGGGTCTTATTTGTGGAGTGGTCAGTGCTCAGGTCACCAGGGCCTGGGATCACACTTGTTAAGAATTAGGGTTTGTGGTTTTGCTTAGCCCAGGGTGTGGTGAGTGGCCCAGGGTTTTTGGGTCAGGTTTAGGGCCTAGTGGTGGGTTAGTTTAGGGTTTAGGTGTTTTGGATTAGTTAGTTTTTTTAAAACCAAGCAAACCAGTAGGTTTGGTTTATTTAGTTTATTTTATTTTATTTTATTTTATATTATTTTTTATTTATTTATTTTTATTTATTTTAGTTTATTTTTATTTGTTATATTATTTATTTAGTCAATTTTATTTTTTATTTTATTTTTTATTTTATTTTTAGTTTGTGTTTATTTTAGTTTAGTTTTATTTTATTTTATTATTGGTTTAGGTTTTTATTTTATTTTTAGGTTTATTTTATTTTTTTATTTTATTTTATTTTAGGTTTTATTTTAGTTTAGATTTATTTTTTTGTTTTTAGTTTATTTTATTTTATTTATTAGGGTTTAGGTATTTATTTTAGGTTTAGTTTAGGTTTTATTTCTTTTTAGTTTTTTATTTAATTTAGGTTTTATTTATTTTAGGTTTTATTTTTAGTTTTAGTTTTATTTTCTATTTATTTTAGGTTTATTTTTTTAGTTTTTTTAGTTTTATTTTATGTTTAAGTTTATTTTATTTCATTTTAGTTTAGTTTATTTTATTTAGATTTTTATTTTAGGTTTATTTTATTCTTTAATTTAGTTTAGGTTTATTTATTTTAGTTTAGTTTTATTTATTTTATTTTACATTTATTTTGGTTTTAGGTTTAGGTTTTAGTTTAGGTTTTATTTTATTTTATTACAAAGGTTTAGGTTTAATTTATTTATTTTAGGTTATTTAGTTTAGGTTTAGGTTTAGGAGGTTTGGGTGTGGTTTTTGGTTTAGGTTTAGGTTTTAGGGTTTAGGGTTTAGGTTTAGGGTTTAGTTAGGGTGTGGTTTAGGGTTTAGGGTGGTGGTGGTTTATGATTTTTGGTAGTGGGGTTTGGGTTTAGGGTTAGTTTAGGTTTTTATATTTTATTTTTTAAAAAGTAAACGGTAGGTTTATGTTTATTTAATTTATTAGATATTTTTATTTATTTTAGTTTTTTTATTTAGGTTTATTTTATTTATATTCAATTTATTTTATTTATGGAGTGTAATTTTAGTAGAAGTTATAGTGTAGTGTTGTGACTTTAGGTGAATAAGTCATTAAAAAAGCAATTTAGATATTTTAGCTCTATTGTTCAAAATGATGGTGAAATAGATGGAGATGTTATTAGTAGAAATCAAGTTGGATGGTTGAAGTGGAGGAAGGCATCCGCCTATTGTGTGATAAAAGTACCGCTTAAACTTAAAGGAAAATTTTATAAGATGGTGGTAAGACCAATGATTTATGGTGTCGAATGTTACAAAAAGAGAAGCATGAGACTAAGTTAAGTGTTGCAGAGATGAGGATGCTCACATAGGTGAGTGGCTTTACTCTTAGAGATAAAATGCGAAATGTGTATGTTCGAGAAAAGTTGGAGTAGCTCCTAAGATAAAATTAGAGAGAGTGGCCTTAATGGTTTGGCCACATAAAGCTCAGCCGTCTAATGACCCGGTTAGGAGAGTAGATGCATTAGATTTTCCTTATGTTAAGAAAGGTAGAGGTAGACCTAAAAAGACATGGTTAAGATGTATAAAAAATGACCTTAGTATACTTGAATTGAATGAGAATTTGACACATAGACACAATGGAGATGAAGGATTCATGTAAACCACACTTAGTGGGATAATGTGTTGTTGTTGATGTGTAGTTTATTTATTTTATTTTAGTTTAGGTTTTCTATTTTAGTTTATTTTTAGTTTAGGTTTATGTTTTTTTTTTAGTTTATTTTATTTTTATTTTATTTTTTAGGTTTAGGTTTTATTTTTATTTTTAGGTTTTAGGTTTAGTTTTATTTTATTTTATTTTTAGGTTTGGTTTTAGGTTTACTTTTAGGTTTTATTTTAGTTTAGGTTTATGTTTATTTTAGTTTTATTTGGGGTTTAGGTTTAGTTTAGGTTTTTTTTGGTTTTTTAGGTTTTATCTTTTATTTTAAGTTTTTTGCATATTTTAGGTTTAGGTTTTATTTATCTATTTTATTTATCTTAGTTATTTTATCTTATTTAAGTTTATCTATATTTTCATTTATTTTATTTTAGTTTAGTTTTAGTTTTATTTTATTTCATTTTAGGTTTTATTTTATTTACATCATTTTATTTAAGTTTAGGTTTTATTTATTTTATTAGGTTTGATTTAGCAGTCATTTTTTAGGTGGGGGTTTAAGGTATTGGGCCAGGCAGGGCTAGGGCCTGTTAGGCCTGGGGTCTGGGTTTAGGGCCCAGGGTGGTCAGGGCCTGGGCTAGCCCAGGTTTTACTTTGGGTAGGTTTGTTGGCCCAGGCCTAGTGGCTCAGGTTGGGCTTGTGGCTCAGGCTGGATTTAAGTTTTAGGGCCTCAGTGTGGTTTAGGGTTTTGGGGTGGCTTTATTTAGGCTCAGGATCATTATCAGTTTCAGTCACCAGGATTGGGTTAGCAGATTTAGGTTCCTAACATCTGTGGTCAGAGTTTGGGATTATAGTCAGGTCCTATTTATGGTCAGGGTTTTAGGTCAGGCCATGGTTTGTCAGGCTGGGGTGGCTAAGGTTTAATTTAGAGTCAGGCTCAGGTTAGTTTAGGGTTTAGGGCCAGGATTTGGTTTAGGTGGTTTAGTATCCAGTTTCCAGTTTTTTTAAAAAAAAAATACAAACCAAGATTTAGTATTTATTTATTTTTTTATTTTATTTATTTTATTTAGGTTTATTTTATTTATTTATTTAGTTTATTTATTTTATACTTATTTTAGTTTAAGATTTTTTATTTTATTTTACTTTTATGTTTTAGTTTTATTTTATTATTTTATTTTTAGGTTTTATTTTTAGTTTTAGGTTTATTTTTATTTTAAGTTTTTATTTTTAGTTTATTTTATTTATTTAGTTTAGGTTTAGGTTTTATTTATTTTATTTAGTTTAGGTTTAGATTTATTTTATTTGGTTTATTTTGTTTTTATTTTAGGTTTAAGTTTTATAACTTAAGGATTTATTTTATTTATTTTATGTTTTATTTTAAGGTTTATTTTTTAGTTTATTTTTATTTAGTTTTATTATTTATTTTCTTTTATCTTAGGTTTATTTTATTTTATTTTAGTTTTTTTTATTTATTTTATTTTAATTTATATTTATTTTATTTATTTTATTTTTTTTTATTTAGGTTTTATTTTATTTTTATTTATTATTTATTTATTTTATTTATTTATTTATCTTTTTTATTTATTTAGCTAGGGTTTTAGGATCTAGGTTGGGTTTAGTTTAGGCTTAGTGCCAGGTTTAAGGTCAGTTCATTGTTTATGTTTAGGCTCCTTCTCAGGCCTGTTTAGCCAGCTTATCTGGTGGTCAGTGGTAGTTTAGGCTCAGTTTGGGTTTAGGGTCATTTTTAAAGCCTAGGGTTTAGGTTTTTTTTTAAATTAAGCAAACCAATTTTTATTTAGTTTATTTATTTTAGTTTATTTATTTTTTATTTTATTTAGGTATTTTTATTTTATTTAGTATAGTCCATTTATTTTAGATTTCTTTTTTAAGTTTATTATAGTTTATTTTTAGGTTTATAGGTTTATGTTTATTTTTAGTTTTTTTATCTTTTATTTTAGGTTTAGTTTTATTTTTTATTTTAGGTTTTTAGGTTTTTTTTATTTTATTTTAGGTTTAGTTTAGGTTTTATTTTAGGTTTATTTTTTTTTTATTTTATAGTTTAGGTTTATTTTATTTATTATTTTATTTTTTTAGGTTTAGTTTATTTTTGGATTAGGTTTTAGGTTTAGGTTTATTTATTTTAATTTAGTTTATTTTATAGGTTTATGTTTATTTTTATTTTAGGTTTAGGTTTTAGTTTTCATTAGATTTTATATTTATTTTATGTTTTATTTTTAGGTTTATTAGGTTTATTTTATTTTATTTTATTTTTAGGTTTACTTTATTTTATTTTATTTAGGTCTTTTATTTTAAGTTTATTTTATTTTAGTTTAGTTTTATTTATTTTATTTTATTTTAGTTTTAATTTTATTTTATTTTATTTTTAGGTTTTAGTTTAGGTTTTATTTTATTTTATATTTTATTTTATTTACATTTAGGTTTTAATTTTATTTTTTAGGTTTATTTAGTTTAGTTTAGGTTTTTTAGGTTTTTTTTAGTTTAGGGTTTAGGGTTGTGGTTTAGGGTTTAGAGGGTTTTTTAGGGTTTAGGTTTAGATTTAGGGTTTAGGTGTTTTTGTGGGTTTAGGTTTTGATTGTTTATTTTTTTTAAATAGAGAACAAATTCATATTCAACATTTCTTCAATTCTATTTCATCAACCTAGTAATATATATGAGGGAAGTGAGGTAATCAAATGTCCTCCTGGTATAGCCTCATGTTCCTGGATGTCCACTATATACCCATTACCATTCAATCTTATATAAATCAACACATGAATACAAGAAAGAGAACTCAATATTCATACAAATCTATGTTTATTCATTTCTTATGTATTTATAACTAGCATCATAACATATATTATTATTCATTTATAAGATTTTGAAAAATACATTTGATTTAATAGTGATAATAGCCATGCATATATTAAATTAAATCAACACATGCAAGCTTACATAAAGGAAATCCATTTTATTTTACTTGATTTTGAAAAGATGGATGCATGAATTCAAATGACATACCAAATTTAACATGATTGGAAAGAGGACAATCAAATATAAGCATGTGATTCATTGAACCAAACTAGTTCTTAAGGATAATCAAATCAAAATAAGATTATTTAAAGCAAACCAAAGCTTCTTTACTAATTATGTTTTGGATTTGATTTGATAGAAATCATCACTTGATGTTTTAAACCCATTCCCACATTAGTGATTTGATTTAATTTAAGAAAATGTAATTAAGTTGATTTTATGGGTTAATTAAGTTGAACCCTTAATTAGAAATTAATTACCTTACCTATGTCACCTTAAAGTAATTAACTAAATAATTATGAGCCAACATGATATGCATGGAAAATAAACTTGCAATGATCCTAGGAATTAAAAGGGGCCTAATGTAATTTGCTCATGATTAATAGTTAATTAGATTAAGGTACTTAATTAATTACTCTCATGGTTTTCCCACACATGTGGACTAACCATTCATTAAACTCCTTTAGTTATTAAACACCCAAAGATCTACCCCATGATTTAATTAATTAAGGTCCATGATGTGATTATGATTTCAATTTGATTAAGTGATTTAATTTATTAGTTAAATCTTAATTAATTTCATTTTAAAAGGGTGAAATGAACTTGGGAAAGGGGTCCCAACCCTATTCCTTAGTTCACTTAATTGAATGAATGATTAATAAACTTAATTAACTAATTACTATTGTTCATGGGATTAATTAATCATTAATTAACTTAAAAGAGTAGTTAAGGTTTAATTACAATTTTCTTAATTAAGTGAGCAATAAATCCCAAGAAAATCATGGGAGGATGTCATCCTATTAAATTAACCCATAAATTTGAGATTAATTAAGTAATTAAAAAGTAATTAAGCTAATTAATTTTGTATTAAAATCTTAATCGCTATTTAAAATTAGTTAAGATCATTTTTAATTAATTCTCCTGAAATACCTTTAAAATGAGTATTTATTTGAAATTTTTATTTCTCTATGATTTTTATGATTTTAAAAGTTTTAGTTATTAAAAATGATTAATTAAGCCTAATTAAAGCCTGTTGTTGGCCACATGGCGCACATGTGGCACTTTCCATGGAGCCATGATTGACTACTTAAAACTTATCTGACTCAGCGCCTACGTGGAGATGGGGGATGTGATTTCTCATACACCATTCGATCTAAGATTGGATGGCTATGATTAATCCCACAACTTAATAGGATTAAATGAGATCAATCAAATCTAATCATGACTCCATTTTGATCACCTAGAATGGATGGTGCATCTAACGTCACTGAAAGTGAGGGAGAATGGAGTCCGTCCGCCATTGCTCACTTGATCTGAGCTTACCCAAGCTTAGATCAATTCCAAAAGGATTCTGCACCTTCAAAACATCGATTGGAGGGGATCCAATGATCAAGATCACATAAGATGCAAGTTTTCTTCAAAAAGCTCCAACCCATTTTAGCCTAAGGATCAGTTTTGGAAGCATACCTCACAGGAGATCAAGATCGGCGGCTCGAACGATTAAGGAAGCTTCATCTAGTCGAGATAAATCCCTATTGAGCAACAATTGAATAAATTCCTCGATGTTCACTCTGAAGGACAAGAATCGATGATTTGGAGCTCGACTTTGATTGAAGTTCCACCTCTGGTGCTTAGGAAGCTTGGGAGATGATTCATTCTTGCTCAATGATGCCTGGAAGGTGCAAAGTTAATTTGAGTTTGATGAAGAATTGAGGAAGTTAGGTTGGAAATGGGAGTGTCTTATTTTGGGAGAAGGGTATGGAATTTTTGATCGAGGAATGAGCTTGGGAGTTAGGAAAAGGCTATCACTCATCTTGGGTAGCTAGGCTCTAAGGAATGATTTTGTATGTGTTTGAGTGGAAATGAGGGGTGTATACCCCTTTCATCTTGATCGATGATGGTGGATTATTCTCCCCACCATCTCGTGAGTCTTGGTGGCAAAGGAGGTGAGGCTCGACTTTTGTTGGTTGAAGGTGTGGAGGTAGCAAGGAGGAAACATGGGTGTCCTATGGGTTTTAAATGCTCAGTGGGGAGGGTAAGGTGATTTCACCTCTTTTGGGGCATGGCGATCCAACCACCTCTTGGGTCATGTGTGTCTAGTGCCTAGGTGGACCATTGGGAGAGTACCAAGTGGCCAAGGAATATAAATGACCACTTGCATGGGTGATTTATCTGATGTGATGCCCTTGACCCAAGGGTAGAATGATCATTTGGCATTGGATTTGATTTGGGCAGATTGAAATGAGCCAAAAGTGGGTTAGCCCAAATTTCAAGTTAATTGGAGTTAATTTGGTTAGTTTGGCTCAATTTTATTTAGGTCAAATCAGTTAGTTGGGACAAGTTGACCAATTGGTCAAATTCAAACTAAGATCAAGTTCATATGATCATTTGGGATGTTTTGGTTCAATTGGTTTGGTTTAGTTTGACTTAGATTTGATTTTGGCTCATTTGAATTCATTTGGGTCAAATAAGGTTAATTTGACCAAAATTGGCCAAATTTGTGTTGGGTGTTGGTTTGGGTTTAGTTGACCAATTGAAGATGATTGTAGGCTTTAGTTTCAATTAATTTGGATTTGGTTTTGATTTAGGCCAACTTGAACCTTTAGGTCAATTGGGTTCAATTGGGTCCAATCATAGCTTTGGTCAAGTTCAATAATCAATTTAGAATGAACTTGAGCCATTGGATGCAATCAATTTGGTTTATATTTTGATTTGACCCAATTTGGTATTTTAGGTCAATTATGAACTTGGGTCAAGATGGCCAATTGGGTT
This sequence comes from Cymbidium sinense, assembly GCA_021442155.1. Lineage (NCBI taxonomy): Eukaryota > Viridiplantae > Streptophyta > Magnoliopsida > Asparagales > Orchidaceae > Cymbidium > Cymbidium sinense. Next base: position 53,584 of record JAKCPB010000218.1, on the reverse strand, counting down.
TGGTTTGACTCAATCAAAGGTCAAGTCATTTTCAAATATTGAGTTTGATTTGGTATGAATCATTGGTTTCAAGGGATTTGGCATAGGTTGCAATTTGGGGTTCATAAGGGTTGACTGGTTGACCAAGTTGACTTGGTTTAATTTGTGATAATTGATAACTTAGGGTGATCAACAATCATGATGGAGGTTTTGAGGTTTGGATCTTCAATCCAATTTGGGTAGAATTAGAACTTATCTCAAATAGGTCAAATTGGCCACTGGGTCAAGTGGACCAATTTAGTTGGCTTGATTTTGGGTTGAGTTTGATTTAGTTGAGTTTATATATAGATTTGGGATTGATAAATAAATTCAATTCTTCAAATGGGTTTTGGTTCATTTGAACATTTCAAGTCAAAAGTTGGGTTTGACTTGGGTTGATTTTGATTGTAGATTTCATTTATATTTGTGAATATGATTGAAGGTATGATTGATTCATGAAAAATCAATTGAATTTGGGAATGAATGAATTTTGCTAAGTCCATGGAGGTGGCTTAGGTTTGGATTTTGATTTGGTTTGATTTAGTTTTGATGATTTAAATGTATATTTCATTTAAATATATGATTATTAAAAATATGATTAATTTGTGAGAAAATCGATTGAGTTTGACTTGATTTGGATTAAGATTTGGCTAAGTCCATGGGATAGGTCATGTGGCTTAGGAAGGGTTTTGATTTAATTTGATTTAGTTTTGATCATTTGAATGTAGATTTGATTTATATTGAGGAAGATGATTGATATAAATTGATTATGAGAAAATCAATTGATTTTGAATTGATTTGGATTAAGATTTGGCTAAGTCCTTGGGATAGGTCATATGACTTAAGAAGGGTTCCAAGTTTGGATTTGATCATGGGCTTCAATCATTTGGTTTTAGAATTTCAATTTGGATTTTGATTTGAACTGAACTTGAAGTTTGGTTTAAGAAGGTGAACATTGATTGGATTTGGTTGTAGGTGTGATTATCCTAATCCCTAAGGCATAACCTAATCCTAAGTTAACCTTCTAAGTCTTAAAGTTAAGTGTTTACCTTGTTAGAAGTGTCTTATAACTAGAGAAGTCTTTGTGTCTAGAAGACTCCTAAGTCTAAGTTGGGAAGATTGAATCGCACTTAAGTGAGGTCAAGCCTTAGGCTCCATAGTGTTTCCCTTTGAGATATGATTAAAAGATCGTAGCCAAGTTTCACATTATAGACTCAGATACATCTTTTAACGCTTTGCTTGGGAGACCATGGATACATGAGAATAATGTAGTTCTATCTGCTCTACATCAGTGTATGAAGTTTGTGAGAGGTGGGATCATCTACTATGTCAAAGGAGATCTCAAGCCATTTAATGAGGTCGATATATGAGAATATGACTTACTACCTCCTCAAAATCTATTCTCACAAACTGGCCAAAGTTTAAAAATAAAAGAAAAAAAGAAAAGAAAAAGAAAGAGAAAAGAAAAGAGAAAATGAAAAGAAAATAAAAGGAGTGGAAATAGACTTGGAGGAGGAAGTGACATTAGATTCCACCCACGCTCTCCATTCAAACATATGGGTAAAACGACCAACCTCCACTGTAGGAAGAGGCCGGGGCAGGTCCCTAGGGTGGAAAACCCTTATTGGCCACCCAATAAGATTTGTCCCACTACTAGAGTATACCGCTATCCATATAGACTTAGAATTTAGTTCATAGATGAGTCTTATATATTTAGCATACACCACTCTTCTAGTAGTAGATTCCCTTGGAAGTGACACTTGAGCCGAGATATGAAGACTGCTCCAAATCTAAACATAAGTGTATCTAAGTCTATATATGAAATAGTTAGGCATTAGGGGAACCATAGCTCTAACCTCCTTTCAAAAGTGAGGGTTTGGTAGTTAAGGAAGCCCCTAAGTCATCCATAAGTGTGAAGACTCAGAGGTTCTTTCTGGGAGCATCATCCTCAAGTCAAGAAGTTGATGTAGAACTTGAGGATGATTCATATAAAGATTTAATAAGATAACCTTTCGATTGATACTTTCCTTGTGTTCATAATTTATCAAAGAAAGGGTTAATACCACATACTTGGTCAAAGCACTGTTAGACTACTTCAAAAGAATATGGAAGAACAAATGCAAAAGCTCTCAATCAAGACTGGACTAGATTCAAGTGGGTCCAATGAGATGATGATGATTACCGCTAGTCATCACCAATCATTTGAAATCTTAGGTTCTTTTCAAATCACATTAAATCATATGAGAGCTATGCTTAGAAACTTGGATGATCCATGATTTTGAAGTCAAAAGATGCACCGAGTTGAAGAAGAGATCGTCATCAACCGATGAGCTCAAGGAAATCAACTTAGGAATTGAAGAAGATCGATGCTCGACATACATCAGTTCTTCATTGAATGAATTGTAACTAATAACTTAGTTTAGTTATTGATTGAGTTTAAGGATTGCTTCGCATGGAGTTATGAAGAGATTACTAGATTGGCTCTTGACATAGCGATCCATAAACTAGCAATAGAGCCTATTACTAACCCTATCAAGCAAGCTCCTAGACACATGCAATTAAACATAGAATAATAGGTCATTTTTGAAGTCAAGAAATTTATTGGCTTCATCCAAGAAGAAAAATACCCTACCTAGTTAGCCAGTATCATCTCACTTAAGAAAAAGAATGGTCAAATTCACATATGCACCAATTTTAGGGATTTAAATAAGGCATGTCCAAAAGAAGAATTCCACTACCAATCCCAGACCTGATGGTGGACATTACCTCATCTCATGCAGTCTTCTCTTTCATGGATGGTTCATCTAGATATAACCAAATAAAGATGGCCCCTAAAGATGAAAGAAACACTACTTTTAGAACCCCATCGAATCTATTACTATAAGGTCATGCCTTAAAGCCTTAAAAAATTACTACATACCAAGGCTATGACTAATCTTTGAAAACTCATTCATCATCAAGTCAAGTGTTATGTCGATGATCGGTCAAAAGTTGAGAAAAGGAAGACCATCTCTTTGACTTGAGAGTAGTTTTCAACAAGTTAAGATAATTTAACCTCAAAATGAACTTGAGAGTGTGCATTCGTGAGTAGCTTCAGAAATTCTTTGGGTTTGTTGTCCCACACTAGGAATCTAAATGATCAATCAATCAATATTATAAATGCCACCCCTAAAAGTTTAACTCATCATCATTCCAAGTGACATCTCTAAGATGCATTATATCCAACTTATCGATGTCACCATTCTGCACTTGTAAAAAAGGACACCAAGTTTGGGATGATAAGTGTGAGCATGCAAGCCATCAAGCATTACCTAATGATGCCATCGCTCACCTAGTAGCCACTCATACTTTACACTTATAGATGACTTTGCTTTGTTGGCCTAATGATGAAGGGAAGGAAAATGAACTCTACTATCTCACCGCCATCTAATCCCTACTGAGGCTAATTATCCACCCATTAAGAAGCATTGCCTAGCTTTAATCTTTGCATCCAAAAGCTACAACACTACATGCTTCCTCATAAGTGAACTTAATCTATCATCAATCCACTAGTATCTCATGACATGGTGATGCTATCGATGATTGGCATGATGGTCCATGATCCTCTCATAGTTTGACATTACCATTACCCCTTCGCGTGAAAGGACAAGTGCATATATTTCTTAGAAGACATGCATTCTTTTATACTCTCCATTTAGTGATAATCTTCGATGAACAAATCATGAACTTAGGGATACTAGCATTCGGCTTGAAGTGGTACTTTGATGGTGGGCTTCCTCTCAAAGAGGAGAAAACCACAATCTACTATTCAAGAAAGGTGGGGTAGAATAGTTCTCTTAACTTGACCATGATGTGATGAGATTCATATATCATCCGCCAATCCTTGCACCAACAATGTCAATATGAGCCTTTGATTTTTCCGAGTTAGCCATTAATCATCCAAACATCAACATCTTTGGGGATTCTCACTAGTTATCAACCAAAGCTCGGTCCTATAAAGTTATAAAGCCAAGCTCCATCACTACCACAACTACACCATGGAGTTGTTGGCCCAAATCCAAAAGTCCATTTATAAGATTCCTCGAGGAGAGAATGCCATAGCATGCTTTATCCAAGCTTGCCAAGGAGTTGGCATGTCCAGAGGATGAGTCCATACCAATAAATGTCCAAAATAGATTGATCAAATCCAAGAAGGTTATAAAGCCCAAAATCTTATCCCTTATTGATATTGAACTCAAAAAAGTACTTTCTTGAAGGAGAAGTTTCCATTGCCAAGAAGGATGGAGTTAGATTGGAGGCAACCATTCATGGATTAACTAAATAAACTACCTCAAGAGAAGTCCCAAGCCCATCAAATGAAATAGAAAGAGCACTTTCATATGCTCTGTGGATGATCTTGTGTCTTTCAATCATATCTAGCTACATTGTTTTGACAAGCATGAAGCCCATAAGATCATGACCGAGGTACACTCAGGATTATGTGGGGCCAACCATTTTGATCCGAAGATGAAAGCAAAGATCAAGAGACTAGATACTACTGGCCATTGATGATCAAAGATTGCATTGATACTGCTAAGTGATGCCACTAATGTCAAATATACGATGTGGTCCTGCACCAATGACCCAACATTCTACATCCTACATTTGCCTCATGGCCATTTGAGTGTTGGGGTACTGACATAGTGGCTCCGATTGATCCTCCTTCTTCCAAAGGTCATCGGTTTACCTTAGCTACTACTAACTACTTTTCCAAATGGGAGAAGGTGATTTTGTCCAAAGAGGTCACAAGTCAACATGTGCTCAAATGTTTTAGGAACCATATCATATATAGATTTGGAGTGCCTTGATGAATTATATCTAATAATGGTACTACATTCAAGAGCACCGAGATCAATAACTTTTCCCAAAGACACAACATAGATTAAAGATATTCTACCATCAACTACCCGAGGTCAAATGGCTTAGTAGAAGCCTTCAACAAAACTCTCATCTAAATACTAAAAAAGATACTCGACAATAACAAGATAAATGAGATGAGTTAGTTGAAGCCTTGTGGTCCTACCTCACCATATATAACTCCAACTCCTACTCTTTCTCCTTAGTGTATGTAAAGTCATTCTACCATTAGAAGTTCAACTCCAATCACTAAGGATTTGGATAGCAAGATCATAAGATCATAATGCTAAGTTATGTTAGAGCTCAAAGGTTTTGAGGAGACGACGGGCATGCAAAACCTCTAGTTGTAAAAGCTAAAATGATTCAAGCTCACAATAAGTTGGTCCATCCTAGAGCTTTTCAAGTAGGAGAGCTTATTTTAGTTCTAAGGAGATCGATTATTGCCCATCATAAGGAAAGATTGAATCCACTCGGGAAGCCCCTTTTGCCATAGAGAAGGCCTACCAAGGAGGATCATTAGCTTATCAATCATAAGGGAGAGCACTCAATGCTTCCAATCAATGGGCTCTACTAAAAAAATTTTATAAATCATGTTTCAAAATAATTATCATCAATAAAAATTCCATTTCAGATTTAGCCTCTTCCATGTTAAAAGAATTCTTGTTATGAATCTTCCATGATGTGTTTAGGGTTAGTGTAAGGACCCTGAGTGGCATCCTATCTTTCATCGACACAACACAAAAAAACTACACACAAACATATAAAAACACATATATTTTGTCTCGATACTGAAGTTGAGATAATGCCCCAGTTACTCACTCAAGAATGCTTCTAGGTGTCACACTAGGTTTTCTTACTTTGGAGGATGTAAGAATACATGCTTTCCTTTCTTACTTGGCACGCACCAACGAGCATCTTGTTAGTTTGGTAGGCCTTATGTGGGTAAGCTACCTCATGTTGGCTTCATTTAAGAGGATGTGAGTCACTATGCTTTCTTCTTGGATTAGCCTTCATGCAGAGTATATATTGAGGTTTAGATAAGTCCCCTAGCGCCTTCCCTCGACTTCAAGTCTGGGTCTAGTTCTTCCTCAGGGCTCCCCGCTTAGTAGTCGCTCTAGGTCAGATAGCATTTTCCCCGCCAATGATAGACTATCCAGATGATCAGTTCTGCATAGAAATTTGTAAGCCTACACGCTTTCATTCTAGATTGATCATTGCATGGCACCTTAGGTTGGTTGGTTCTCACTATGTTGATGGATACACCACTCATGCCGATGGATACACCTTAGGTTGGTTGGTTCTTGCACCTTAGATACACCACTCATTGAAGATGTAAGTCTTATGCTTTCTCCTTGAGTTGGCCATGCACATATAGGCTTTCTTTTCTAGGCTCAAGATAATGCCCTAGACCTCCCCTGGGGCACTATATTTGGATCACATTCTTTGCACCCAATTTAGAAACTACCCGAAGTTACTATCATTGATAGTTCTCCTTTCCTAGTAACCACCCCTGTGGTTGGAGAATCCATCTTGTGGATGTGCAGATTCTCCCTTGGTCCAGTAAATCTAAGATAGGTCAAGGATGACATAGCCCCTTCTCAGTGCTGTCCCTTGCACACCAACAAGGTCAATGCAAACATATAAATAAAATATAGATTCACTTGTGGATTAGAGGACACCCTAGTAGTCTTTCCAAAGAAAACATCCTATCTTTAGGGCAGTGTTAGCAAAACTCCCTATAAGAATTACCTAATAACTCTTGAGTTGATATAAGATCTCAGCAGCATTCACTCAGTAGTAGCCCCTAAGTTGAGTTCGATTTGTTATGCTAGAAACATGTCACCCTAACGGTTGTTCCTTATTTTAGAAGATGTAAGTCTCCTGCCTTCCCTAACACCATGCACACGAAAGGCAACCCCTTAGGTTGGCTAGCTCTGCCCCACAACTAGTAGACTATCGCTTTAGATTTGTAAATCTATGGTAGGACAAGTCCAATATAGTCCCTTCTTAATGGGTCCATCACACACCGACATGGTCAATAAATTAAATCTATAAAATTTGATCGAGCTCACATTGCCAGCAGAGATGCCCTCAATTCAAAATCAAACTAAAACAAATAAACCATATCAAATCACATGAAATTAAGTTAAAATTTATCTTGATTACTTTTGAGTTGACACAAGACCCCAGTGGCATTCACTCAGTAGTCACCCTAAGTTAGGTTCAATTTGTTGTGTATCTAATAGGTCAGCCCAATTATTGTTCCTCACTTTGGAAGAGGTAAGTTTGCTACGCCTTCTTCCTAGCATAGCCATTGCACACTGAAAGGCAACCCCTTAGGTTGGCTAGCTCTACCCCACAACCCGTAGACTATCCCTTTGGGTTTGTAAACCTGAGGTAGGTCAAGATATAGCCCCTTCTCGGGTCCATCACATTGGTCCATACATTAACTTAAATTAAATTAAACCCAATCATTTTCCCGGAGTTAAATCACACCCTTCTCCCTGGGATCCCAAAATCATATATAAATAAGTCAAGAAAACAATAAAATTCAAAACCAACCTCCCAATGGAGCCAAAATTAAACCAACTCCCCAAGTAGTTTAAATCAAAGAAGTCCAACCAAACTCTTATCCCCAATGGATACATCCCCAAACAAATCTATGAAATCAAACTAAAATCCCAATTTCTAACATATAGCCCAAACATGCTTCCCTAGTGGAAGGTTCATATACCCGATAACCAGGGGACTTGATCACATATCTTTTGCAGATATTCCTCCACATCAATTAAAATAAAATCAATCAAAGTCAATTCAATATTAATCCTCAGTGGAAAATAGATTCTTATTCCCAGTGGATCTTCTTTCCATAAATCATATAATCAAATCAAATTCAAACCTTATCCCCAATAGATTTTTTTCTTTTATGCCCTCAACATAACCCCTCACATGTCATGTCCAATGCATGTGATCCCCTAGATCTTCCTCCATGTCCTTAACATGGAATTCTCATCAAATCTTATTTCTTCTTATGCACACCTTTAATACTTCAACCAAAACCCTAACAATGTATTCGTTAAAATTACATCATCTTAACATTGTAATCAATATTTTATGATTTATGATGGTGCAAGCTCAAAATAACTATACAATATCATGCTAAACATATTATAGTGTGAATTAACACACTATATTATATTATAATATATGATGTTATATTATAATTTGCTATAATATAATATATTGTCTAACATTAAACCTCATTAGAATCACTTAAAAGGAACAAATAACAAAATTTTCTAAAAATATGAATAATGTTCATTTTGGATGTAAAATTATTATTTTTCTATTAGAAATGGTACAAAATAGCATAATTTTGGTGTTGCTTCTTAGTGTGTGCCATGAATTTGGCCAAATTCTTCCATCTCAACCTTCAAATTAACATTTTTATGAGTTTTGACCCAATGTATTATAACAAAAGTAAAACATACTAAAATGTACAATAACATTTAGTAACACACCACCACATTATATATATATATATATATATATATATATATATATATATATATATATATATATATATATATATATATATTTATATGAAGTTATATTGTTATGTACATTTTCTTTTAATATGCTTTCATATAATATATTATATTACATTACATCTTAAAATGAATCACTTTAAGCAAAAAATTTATAAAATTTGGTTGAAAAATGAACATTTATTTTGGATGCAAAATTGCATTCTTTTGATTAAATGACACCCACACCCCAATGATGTTCCCTAAAGCTTACCTTAAATTTGGCCAAATCCCATCATCTCAACCTATAAATCAATATTTTATGAATTATACTAGTACAAACTCTACTACATCATACTATAACAAACTAAAATATGCAAAAAATAATAAGTAATAATACACAATAGTATGCTATAATGCTGATGCTACACTATGTTATGGTATCCTATATTATAATACACTCTAACATATTATATTATATTATATTACGTATCACATCACAAGGGATTGCTTAAGATAAAAAATCATAAAATTAGTCTAAATAATAAAAAACTATATATTTTAGTCATATCACTTACATATTTTAAATTAAAACAATATATTATGATGCCATGCTCTACTTATTATGAATTTGGCCAAATTCCACCACTTTAAAGTCTAAATCAACATTTTTATAAATAATGCTAGTGGCTCGATGCATGGTTGTAAAATACTAAAAGAATTTAATATGCACGTAACAATATATTATGATATATGATTCTATACTATGCTACAACATATAATATTTATTTTGAACATAAAATCTTACTTTTAGACTACATGGTGTAGCACACCTTTGGTACTACAACCTAATTCCCACTTCAAATTTAACAAATTTCATCATCCGATTTATTAAATTAATATTTTATGATATATATTTATAGACTATAAACAATACCATAATATACTAAAACATTTCAAAACATCTTATAACATCCAAAAAAAACATCACTACATGCTTAAATTTATGATGACATTATATAATGTATATGGTTATAATAATATTTAGGTTAGGGTTTAGGTATTCAAATCTCTAATAGTCAAGGAAAGTTTATTGAAGAAATTTTTTTAGTTACCATAACTATGTTAGATTAGGTCACCCCATGATCTACTCTAACATATTTATTCAAGGTTTAGGGTTTAGGATTTAGAGTTTGTGGGTTTAGCTGTGGTTTAGGGTTAGGGGTTTAGGGTTTAGGAGGGTTTGGGTTTGTGGGTTTAGGTTAGTTAGGTAGGGTTTAGGTTTAGGGTTTATGTGGGAGGTTTAGTGGTTTGGGTTTAGGGTTTAAGATTTAGGGTTTATGGCTTAAAATTTAAATTTAGCTTAGTGGTGTGGTTTAGGAGGGTTTTAGGTTTTATTTTTCAGGTTTAGGGTAGCTCATTTATAGATTTAGTTTAGCACATTTAGTTTAGTATTAACATTATATTAGTTTTATTAGTGTCAGGTTTTCATTTATTTTAAGTACTTTTGTTTATTTAGGTTTAGGTATTTAGTATTATTATTTTATTTTATTTTATTATTTATTTTTTATTTTATTTTTTTTATCTCATTTATTTTAAAGTTAAGCACATTTTTTTATCTAGTTATAATTATTTTAATATTTTTATTTTACTAGGTTTTAAGCCTAGCCTAGGTTTAGTTTAGCCTTAATTTTATCTATTTGATCTTTATTTAGGTTTATATATTTATTTATTTTAGGTTTTGTAGTTTAGGTTTAGGTTTGGGAGGCCAGGGGTCTGTGGTTGGTAAATTTAGGTTTAGGGCTAGTGATAAGGTTTGTGTTTAAAGGTGTGGTAGGCTCAGATTAATGGTCTGTGGATTTGGGTAAGTTTAGTGGATTAGGGTAGGTTTGTGGTATGATTTAGGCACAATGTAGGGTTTAGGGTTAGTTTATGGGGGTAAGGTTAGGGTTTTAAATTAAGTAAATTAGTTAGGTTTATTTAGTTTTATTTATTTATTTAGTATATTTTATTATAGTATTTTTTTATTATTTATTTATTTATTTATTTTTTTTATTTAGTGTTTAATTTTAGTTTTTAAGTTTAGTTTAGCTCTTTTATTTTTTTTATTTATTTATTTGTTTTTTAGTTTAGGTTTTATTTTATTTTATTTTCATTTAGTTTAGGTTTTAGGTTTTATTTTGGTTTATTTTAGGTTTTATTTTTAGTTTAGGTTTATCATTTTGCTTTATTTTTTTTATTTAGGATTTAGGTTTTATAAGTTTATTGTTTAGGTTTTATTTATTTTAGTTTAGGTTTATTTTATTTTATTTTAAGTTTTTTTTATTTTATTTTAGGTTTTGGTTTTATTTTTATTTATTTAGGTTTATTTTTTAGGTTTATGTTTTATTTTATTTTAGATTTATTTTATTTTATTTTAGGTTTATTTTTATTTATTTTAAGTTTATTTTAAGGTTTTTTTATTTAGTTTTATTTTATTTTATTTTAGATTTATGTTATTTTATTTTAGGTTTTATTTTTTATTTTAGTTTATTTTTATTTTATTTAGTTTAATTTTTATTTTATTTTATTTGTTTTTTTTAAGTTTAAGATTAGGTTTATGTTTTAGTTTTGGTTTTAATTTTATTTTGGTTTAGGGTTTTTTATTTATTTTATTTATAAGTTTTACTTTATTTAGGTTTAGGTTTTTAGCTTTTTAGGGTTTAGGTTACTGAGGGTTGTGGTTTAAGGTTTATGGTTTGGGATGATGGTTGGATTTTAGGTTTATTATTTGGTTTAGGTTTAGGTTTAGGGTTTAGGGTTTGTATTTTAGGTTTTAGGTTTAGTTTTAGTGGTTTTAGTTTAGGGTTTTTGGTTATTGGTTTTTTGTTAATAGAGAACAAATTCAGATTCAACATTTCTTCATTTTTATTTCATCAACCAAGTAACACATAAAGTTTTCTAAGACACAAGTGAGGACATAGATAAAAAATGAGCACGCATAGTGCAAATCAAAAACCCTAGATAATTAGAACCGTCTATATTGTAAATATAGTTCCATAAGTAGTAGATTGGATCGACTGTTCTTCAATTTCTTTGATTTCCATCAGAACCACCCTAGCCTCTTGAGTTGCTAGATCCACCATCATATCCCCGATCTCTCCCTCCATCACCACTATGGCTATAACCTCTGTTGTCCTCCTCCACACCCATCAGCCCTAACCACCCTCCATGACCCACCAACACCTCCAAATCCCCACCACCACTATTTTTTTTTAACTTATTTAGTTACCTTAGTTTAGATTTTGGGTTTGGGGTTTAGGTTTAGGTTTAGGTGTGGATTTGTGGGTTTAGGTTTTGGATTAGGGTTTAGGTTTGTTAGTTTATGCTTGGGTTTATGGCTTATGGTTAGGTTTGTCTACTTTAGTTTCAGTTTTTTTAGGTTTAGGGTTTGTGTTTTTGTTTATTTATGGTTTAATGTTTGGTCAGTTTAGATTTGTAGTTTTAAACCAAGCTTGGTTTAGGTTTAAACCAGTTGGTTTAGGTTTATTTAGTTTATTTAATTTATTTTATATTTTATTTTTATTTAAGTTTATTTTTTATTTTTATTTAGTTTAGTTTATTTATTTTAGGATTATTTAATTTAGTTTAGGTTTTTTATTTTTTAGTTTATTTTAGGTTTAGGTTTATTTTAATTTTTTTTATTTTTTATTTTTTATTTTAGGTTTTATTTTTTATTTAGGTTTAGGTTTATTTTTAGTTATTTTATTTATTTAGTTTAGGTTTAGGTTAGGTTTAGTTTAGGCTTAGGTTTTATTTTATTTATTTGTTTAGTTTATTTTTTTTAGGTTTTAGTTTATTTTATTTGTTTGTTTTATTTTATTTTAGGTTTAGGTTTTTTTTTAGTTTTACGGCTTAGGTTTATTTTTTTCTTTAGGTTTTTTATTAATTTTATTTTATTTCATTTTATTTTTATTTTATGTTTAGTTTTTTTTTATTAAGATTTCTTATTCTTAGGTTTATTTTATTTTTTAATTTAGTTTTGGTTTTTCTTTATTTTATTTTAGTTTATTTTATTTTAATTTTATTTTATTTTTATGTTTAGGTTTAGGTTTTAGTTTAGGTTTTTATTTTATTTAGGTTTAGGTTTTTTATTTATTTTATTTTTAGGGTTTATTTAGTTTAGGTTTAGGTTTTAAGGTTTTTAGGGTTTATGGTTTATGGTTTAGGGTTTAGGGTTTAGGGTTTAGGTTTTATGGTTTAGGGTTTAAGGGTTTATGGTTTGGGGTTAGGGTTTAGGGTTTAGGGTTTAGTCTTTAGGCTTTAGGGTTTAGTTTTAGGTTTAGGGTTAGCTTAGGGTTTAGGGTTAGTTTAGGGTTTAGCTTTTAGGATTTTGGGTTTAGGCTTTATGGTTTAGGGTTTAGGGTTTATGGTTAGTTTAGGGTTAGTTTAGAGTTTAAAACTTAGGGTTTAGGAGTTTATAGTTAGGGTTTAGGGTTTAGGGTTTAGAGTTTAGGTTTAGGTTTAGAGGGTTTAGGTTTAGGGTTTAGGGTTTTAATTTAGGGTTTAGGTTTAGGGTTTAGTGTTTCTTTAAAATTGTATGATAGGTTTATGTTTATTTAGTTATTAAGTTTATTTTTTATCATAGTTTTGCTTTATTTTTTATTTTTATTTATTTATTTTATTTATTTTAGTTTATTTTTTTATGTTTAGGTCTAGGTTTAGGATTATGTTTATTTTTAAATTTAGTTTTATTTTTATTTTAATTTTTAGGTTTAGGTTTTATTTTTTACTTTTAGGGTTTATGTTTAGGTTTTCAATTTAATTTTTTAGGTTTAGCTTTTAGGCTTTTATTTTAGGTTTATTTTAGGTTTATTTTTTAGTTTAGGTTTAGGTTTATTTTAGTTTATTTTATTTTATTTAGTTTAGGGTTTAGGTTTAGTTTATTTTAGGTTTAAGTTTTTATTTTAGTTTAGGGTTTAGGTTTTTTAATTTTTTAATGTTTTATTTATAGGTTTATTTTTAGGTTTAGGTTTTTATTTAGTTTTAATTTTATTTTATTTCAGGTTTATTTATTTTTAGTTTACGATTAATTTTTATTTTATTTTGGTTTTTTATTCTTAGGTTTATTTTATTTTTTTAGTATAGGTTTTATTTATTTTAGTTTAGTTTATTTTTGTTTAGGTTTAGGTTTATTTCATTTTGTTTATTTTAGGTTTAGGTTTTTTTTTAGTTTAGGGTTTAGGTTTTATTTTTTCTTTATTTCTTGGTTTATTTTTTATGTTTAGGTTTTTATTTAGTTTTTATTTTATTTTATATTAGGTTTATTTTAGTTTTATTTTATGTTTAGTTTTTATTTTTAGGTTTATTTTATTTTTTTGTTAAGTTTAGATTTTTATTTATTTTATTTTAGTTTAGTTTTTATTTTATTTTATTTTATGTTTAGGTTTAGGTTTTTATTTTAGTTTATTATTTTATTTTATTTAGGTTTAGGTTTTTTATTAATTTTATTTTAGGTTTTATTGAGTTTAGGTTTAGGTTTTTAGGTTATTAGGGTTTAGGGTTTAGGGCTTAGGTTTAGTTTTAGTTTAAGGTTTTAGGTTTAGTTAGGTTTATGGTTAGCTTTGAGTTTTTGGTTAGTTTAGGGTTTAGGGTTTAGGGTTTACATTTAACTTAGGGTTTAGGGTTAGTTTAGGGTTTAGGGATTCAAGTTTAGGGTTTAGGCTTTAGGGTTTTAGGGCTTAGGGTTTAGGGTTATCTTAGGTTTAGGGTTTTAGGGTTTAGGGTTTAGGGTTTAGGGTTAGGGTTAGGGTTTAGGGTTTAGGATTTAGGGTTGAGGGTTTAGGGTTTTTGGTTTAGGTTTAGGGTTAGTTTTAGGGTTTAGGGTTAGAATCAGGGTTTAGGGTTTAGGTTTAGGGTTTATGATTTAGGGTTTAGGGTTTAGCATTTAGGGTTTAAGGTTTAGGTTTAAAAGTAAACATTGGTTTAGTGTATTTTTATTTTTATTATTTTAGTTTATTTTATTTTTTATTTTATTTAGGTTTATTTTAATTTTATTTAGTTATTTATTTATTTTTTATTTATTTTTATTTTAGTTTATTTTTTAGGTTTAGGTTTATGTTTATGTTTATTTTTTAGTTTAGTTTTATTTTTAATTTATTTTTTAGGTTTAGGTTTTCTTTTTTATTTTTAGGTTTAGATTTAGGGTTTCATTTTGTTTTTTTAGGTTTAGGTTTTAGGTTTTATTTTAGGTTTATTTTTAGTTTATTTTATTTTATTTATTTTATGGTTTAGGTTTAGTTTATTTTAGGTTTTATTTATTTTAGTTTAATTGATTTTTGTTTAGGTTTAGGTTTATTTTATTTTGTTTATATTAGGTTTAGGTTTTATTTTTTATTTACTTTTAGGTTTATTTTTTGAGGTTTAAGTTTTTATTTAGATTTTATTTTATTTTATTTTATAATTTTGTTATTCTTATTTTACATTTTGGTTTTTATTTTATTTAGGTTTTTTATTCTTAGGTTTATTTTATTTTTAGTTAAGTTTAGGTTTTTATTTATTTAATTATAGTTTAGTTTATATTTTTTACTTTTTTTATTTTTAGGTTTGGGTTTAGGTTTAAGTTTTCATTTTATTTTATTTTTTTATTTTATTTTGGTTTAGGTTTTTTTAATCTATTTTTAGGTTTTATTTAATTTAGGTTTATGTTTTTAGGTTATTAGGTTTTTTGTTTAGTTTAGGGTTTAGGGTTATTTTAGTGTTTTGGGTTTATGGTTTAGGGTTTAGGGTTTAGGGTTTAGGGTTTTTTAGGGTTTAGGATTTAGGGTTTAGGGTTGTAGGTTTATAGTTATAGGTTTATGCTTTAGGGTTTAAGGTTTTGAATTTAGGGTTTAAAGTTTATTTTTTAAATTTATGTAAATCGGTAGGTTTAGGTTTATTTAGTATATTTAGTTTATTTCTTATTTATTTTAGCTTACTATATTTTTATTTTATATTTAGGTTTATTTTGTTTAATTTATTTAGTTTATTAATTTTAGGTTTATTTATTTTAGTGTAGGTTTTTTATTTTAGTTTAAATTTTAAGTTTAGGTTTATGTTTAAGTTTATTTTTTATTTAGTTTTATTTTATTTTTTATTTTTAGGTAGGTTTAGGTTTAGGTTTTTTATTATTTTTTTAGGTTTAGGTTTAGGTTTATTTTATTTTATTTTTTAGGTTTTATTTTTTTAGTTTAGGTTTAAGTATATTTTTAGTTTATTTTATTTTATCTAGTTTATTTTAGGATTAGGTTTAAGTTTTATTGATTTTAGTTTAGGTTTAGGTTTATTTTATTTTGTTACTTTTAATTTTATATTAGGTTTAGGTTTTATTTTTTATTTTTTTTAGGTTTGTTTTTTAGGTTCAGGTTTTCATTTAGTTTTATTTTATTTTTATTTTACGTTAAGTTCTTATTTTATTTAGGTTTTTTATTCTTAGGTTTATTTTAGTTTTTAGTTTAATTTAGGTTTTATTTATTTTATTTTAGTTTATATTTATTTTTTTATTTTTTTATTTTTTAGGTTTAGGTTTATGTTTTAATTTATGTTTTTATTTTATTTTATTTCATTTATGTTTAGTTTTTTTTTTTTAGCTTTTATTTGGTTTAAGTTAAGTTTTTTTAGTTTTATAGGGTTTAGCGTTTAGGATTTAGGGTTTAGGTATCAGGGTTTAGGGTTTAGGGTTTTAGAGTTTAGGGTTTAGGGTTAGGGTTTAGGGTTTAGGGTTTAGTGTTTAGGCTTTATGCTTTAGGGTATAGGGTTTTAGGGTTTATTTAAGGTTTATTAGTTAGTTTAGGGATTTGGGTTTACACTTTAGGGTTTAGTGTTTTTTTATAGGATTTAGGGTTTAGGGTTAGTTTAGAGTTTAGGGTTTAGGGTTAGGGTTAAGGTTTAGGGTTTAGGGTTGAGGTTTAGGGTTTAGGATTTAGGTTATAGGTTTTAGTTGAGTTTTTTAATTAAGTAAACGGTAGGTTTAGGTTTATTTAGTTTATTTAGTTTATTTTTTATTTATTTTAGTTTATATATTCATTTTATTTAGGTTTTATTTTATTTAATTTGTTTATATTTTTTTAGGTTTATTTATTTTAGTTTAGGTTTTATTTTAGTTTATTTTTAGGTTTAGGTTTAGGTTTATGTTTATTTTTTAGTTTAATTTTATTTTATTTTATTTTTTATGTTTTGGTTTTATTTTTTTTTTATTTTAGGTTTAGGTTTTTATTTTATTTTTTTAGGTTTATTTTAGGTTTAATTTTAGTTTAAGGTTTAGGTTTATTTTAGTTAATTTTATTTTATTTAGTTTAGGGTTTTGGTTTAGTTTATTTTAGGTTTATGTTTAGGTTTTATTTATTTTAGTTTAATTTATTTTAGTTTAGGTTTAGGTTTATTTTATTTTATTTATTTTAGGTTTAAGGCTTTTTAGTTTAGGGTTTAGGTTCTATTTTTTGTATATTTTAGGTTTATTTTTTAAGTTTTGGTTTTTATCTAGTTTTTTATTTTATTTTATTTTTTATTTTATTTTAGTTTTATTTTATTTAGGTTTTTTTATTTTTTATGTTTATTATTTTTTAGTTTAGGTTTTATTTATTTTTTTATTTAGTTTAGTTTTTTATTTTATTTTATTTTTTTATTTTTAGGTTTGGTTTTAAGTTTAGGTTTAGGTTTTTATTATGTTTAGGTTTATTTATTTATTTTATTTTTAGGTTCTATTTAGTTTAGGTTTAAGTTTTCAAGTTTTTAGGGTTTAAGGTTTAGGGTTTAGAGTTTAGGGTTTGGGATTTAGGGTTGTAGGTTTTAGGGTTGTAAGTTTAGGGTTTATGGTTTATGGTTTAAGGTTTAGGTTTTAAGGTTTTAAGCTTTTGGTTTTAGGGTTTAGGGTTTAAGGTTTAGGGTTTAGGGTTTAGGGTTTCGGGTTTAGGGTTTAGGGTTTAGAGTTTAAGATTTAGGGTTGTTGGTTTAGGATTTAGAGTTAGGGTTTTTTTTATATTTTTTATTTTTTTTGTTTTTATGGTTTAGGATTTAGGGTTTAGGTTTTAGGATTAAGGTTCATGTTTTAGTTTAGGGTTTAGGTTTTAGGTTTTGGTTTCAGGTTTTAGTTTTTTTTTTAATAGAGAACAAATTTAGATTAAACATTTCTTTTCTTCGATTTCATCAACTAAGTAGCACACTAAGTTTTCTAAGACACACATGATGATAGATCAAAAATGAATGCATAAAGCAAATCAAAATCCTAGATAACTACTCTCTTATAAAGACAGTTCCATAAGCAATAATCGTGGTTCTTATTTCTCCAATTCCCCGAACCACCCGACCTCTGTGGTTGGATCCATCATCATATCCCGATCTCTCCCTCAGACACCACCACATATGTAACCTCCATCTCCTCAGCCATAACAACCAGCTCCAACCACCACCTCCATATCCACCAACCTCTAGATTCCCACCATGATAGCTTGCCTCCTTTGCTCCCTTGGATCTAGGGAGCAAGGTTGATGGTGATGTTTCACCGTCAAGGTTACGCCATTATTAGGGTTTAGGTGTAGGTTTAGGTTTACTAGGTTTAGGGTTTAGGTTTATTTTTAAATTTATTTAGTTACATTAGGTTTTGGTTTAGGATTTTGGTTTTAGGGTTTAGGGTTTAGGGTTTAGAGTTTAGGGTTTGGGGTTTAGGGTTAGGGTTTAGGGTTTAGGGTTTAGGTTTTAGGGTTAAAGCTTTTAGGGTTTAAGGTTTAGGGTAATAGTTCAAAGTTTAGGGTTGTAGGTTTCGAGTTTAGGGTTTAGGGTTGTAGCTTTAGTGTTGTAGGTTTAAGGTTTAGGGTTTAGGATTTAGGGTTTAATTTTTTTTAAATTAAGTAAACTAGTAGATTTAGGTTTATTTTTTATTTTTATTTAGTTTAATTTATTAGTTTTAGTTTAGGTTTTTTTTAGGCTTAGGCTTAGGTTTAGGTTTAATTTTTAGTTGAGTTTTACTCTTATTTTATTTTCTAGGTTTAGATTTTTGGGTTTTTAGGGTTTAGGGTTTAGGGTTTAGGGTTTAAAGTGTTAGCATTTAGGGTTTAGTGTTTAGGCTTTATGGTTTAGTGTTTTTAAGGTTTAGAGTTTAGGGTTGGTTTTAGGGTTAGGGATTTTTTTTAATTTTTTTAATTTTTTCTTAATTTTTATTTTTTTATTTTTAGGGTTTAGGGTTACGGTTTAGGTTTCGAAATTAGTTTTAAGTTTCTTTTTTATTTTTAAAAGAGAACAAATTCATATTAAATATTTCTACTTTTGATTTCATCGACCATGTAACACACCAAGTTTTAAGACCTGGCGATAACATAGATAAAAAAATGAGCATGCATAGAACAAATAAAACCACAGATAAATTTAACCATCTTTTGTAAAGACCGTTAAGTTCGGTCGGATGCCATTCTTAGTTTCTCTAGTTCCCATTAGAACCACCCCTCTTTATCAGTAGTGGGATCCATCATCGTATCCCGATCTCTCCCTCACCATTACCAGTTGTAACCTCCATCACTCCTCAGCCTCCATACCACCTTTGCTCAGACCACCACCTCCATATCCACGGACCTCAGAGCCCCACCACCCTGCGATGTGCTTCATCTTCCTTGCCTCCGTCAGATCTAGGCCGGAGTTGATGGTGATATTCCTACTGTCAAGGTTTTGCCCATTCTTAGGGTTTAGGTTTTGGTTTAGGTTTATTAGGTTTAGTGTTTATGTTTATTTTTTAATTTATTTAGTTACTTTAGGTTTAGGTTTAGGGTTTGGGATTTAGGGTTTAGGGTTTAGGTTTAGGGTTTAGGGGCAGTTTAGGGTTTTAGGGTTTAGGGTTTAGGGTTTAGGGTTTAAGGTTAAAGGTTTTAGCGTATATGCTTTTAGAGTTTAAGCTTTTAGTGATTAGCATTTTTTAGGGTTTAGGGTTGTAGGTTGTAGGTTTATGGTTTAGGATTTAGGGTTTAAGGTTTTTTTACTTTTTATAAATTAAATAAATCGGTAGGTTTAGGTTTATTTAGTATACTTAGTTTATTTTTTTATATATTTTAGTTTACTTATATTTTTTATTTTAATTTAGGTATATTTTTTTTATTTAGTTTAGTTTATAAATTTTAGGTTAATTTATTTTAGTCCAGGTATTTTATTTTAGTTTATTTTTTTAGGTTTAGATTTGTTTAGGTTTATTTTTTTAGTTGACTTTTATTTTATTTATTTTTTTTAGGTTTAGGTTTTATTTTTTATTTTTAGGTTTAGGTTTAAGTATTTTTTTTAGGTTTAGGTTTTAGGTTTTTATTTTAGGTTTATTTTTAGGTTTTAGGTTTTTATTTTAAGTTTATTTTAGTTTAGGTATAGGTTTATTTTATTTTGTTTATTTATTTTTGTTTTAGGTTTAGACTTTTTTTTTAATTTAGGGTTTAGGTTTTATTTTTTATTTATTTGTAGGTTTTATTTTTAAATTTATTTTCTAGGTTTAGGTTTTTAATTAATTTTTATTTTATTTTAATTTATTTTATGTTTAGATTTTATTTTTTTTAGGTTTTTTATTCTTAAGTTTATTTTATTTTTAGTTAAGTTTACATTTTTATTTATTTTATTTTAGTTTATTTTTATTAGTTTATTTTATTTTATTTTCAAATTTATTTTTAGGTTTTACTTCAAGTTTTTATTTTATTTTGTTTATTTATTTAATTTAGGTATATATATTAGCTTTTATTTAGTTTAGGTTTAAGTTTTTTGGTATTTAGGGTTTATGGTTTAGGGTTTTAGGGTTTAGGGTTTTATGGTTTATGGTTTAAGGTTAGGTATTAGGGCTTAGTGTTTAGGGCTAGCTTAGGGTTTAGGATTTAGGCTTTAGGGTTTAGGGTTTAGGGTTCAGGATTAGTTTATAGTTTAGGGTTTAGAGTTTTAGGGTTTAGACTTAGGGTTTAGTATTTTTAGGGTTTATGATTAGATTAGAGTTTAGGGTTTTAGATTTTAGGGTTTTGGGTTTAGGGTTTAGGGTTTCGGGTTAGGGTTAGGGTTTAAGGTTAGGGTTTAGGGTTTATTAGGGTTTTGGGTTGTTTGTTTAGGGTTGTAGGTTTAGGGTTAGTTTTAGGGTTTAGGGTTTAGGATTTAGGATTTACGATTTAAGGTTTAGAGTTTTTTGTAAAAAAATAAATTAAGTAAACTTGTAGGTTTAGGTTTATTTATTTTATTTAATTTATTTTATATTTATTTTAGTTTATTTTATATTTATTTTTTATAGGTTTTTTTTTTTAATTTACTTTAGTTTATTTATTTTAAGTTAGTTTTTTTTATTTTTTAGGTTTAGGTTTATGTTTATTTTTAAGTTTAGTTTTATTTTTATTTAATTTTTAGGTTTAGGTTTTAGGTTTTTATTTTAAGTATATTTTAAGGTTCTATATTTTTTGTTTATGTTTAAGTTTCTTTTTAGTTTATTTTATTTTATTTAGTTTAGGGTTTAGGTTTAGTTTATTTTAGGTTTAGGTTTAGGTTTTATTTGTTTTAGTTTAGTTTATTTTAGTTTAGGTTTAGGTTTATTTTATTTTGTTTATTTTAGGTTTAGGTTTTTTTTTTAGTTTAGGGTTTAGATATTTTTTTTAATTATTTTTATGTTTTATTTTTTTCTTTATATTTTAGGTTTCGATTTTTATTTCATTTTTATTTTATTTTATTTTAGGTTTATTATTATTATTTTATATTTAGGTTTTTTTAAGCTTATTTTATTTTTTATTTTAGTTTAAGTTTTTTATTTATTTAATTTTAGTTTAGTTTTTATTTTTATGTTATTTTATTTTTAGGTTTAGGTTTAGGTTTAGGTTTAAGTTTTAGTCTATGCTTTTATTTAATTTTAAAATTTATTGTTTTATTTAGGTCTAGGTTTTTTATTTATTTTATTTTTAGGTTTTATTTAGTTTAGGTTTAGGTTTTAGGTTTTATGGTGTAGGGTTTAATGCTTAGTGTTTAGGGTTTAGGGTTTAGGGTTTGGGGTTTAGGGTTTAGGGTGTAGGGTTGTAGGTTTTAGGGTTTAGGGTTTAGGGTTTAGGTTTAAGTATAGGTTTAGGTTTTAGTTTTAGTTGAAGTTCTTATTTTATTTTTTATTTTATTATATTTAGGTTTAAGTTTTGTTATTTATTTTATTTTTAGGTTTTAAATAGTTTAGGTGTAAGTTTTTAGGTTCTTAAGATTTAGGGTTTATGGTTTAGGATTTAGGATTTAGGCTTTAGGGTATAGGGTTTGGGATTTAGGGTTTAGGGTTTAGGGTTTAGGGTTGTAGGTTTTAGGGTTTAGGGTTTTAGGCTTTAGTGTTTAGGTTTAGGGTTTAGGGTTTTAGGGTTTAGGGTTTAGGGTTGTAGGTTTAGGCTGTAAGATTAGTTTTAGGGTTTAGGGTTTAACGTTGGGAGTTTTTTTATTAATTTTATTTTTTTATTTTTTATTTTTTTAAATTAAGTAAATTGGTAGGTTTAGATTTAATTAGTTTATTTAGTTTATTTTTTTAATTTAATATATTTTATTTTTATTTTCATTTAGTTTAGTTTATTTATTTTAGGTTTGTTTATTTTAGTATAGGCTTTTTATTTTTGTTTATTTTTTAGGTTTAGGTTTATTTCTTAGTTTAGTTATTTTTCTATTTAATTTTTTAAGTTTAGGTTTTATTTTTTATTTTTCAGTGTAGGTTTAGGTTTTTATTTTATTTTTTTAGGTTTAAGTTTTCTATTTTTATTTTAGGTTTATTTTTATGTTTTACTTTTTAGTTTAAGTTTAGGTTTATTTATATTTTATTTTATCATATCATATTTTATTTAGGTTTATGTTTTGGTTTAGTTTAGTTTAGTTCATTTAGCTTTTAGAATTTTTTTTTAGTTCATGGTTTAGGTTTTATTTTATTTATTTTAGGTTCTATTTTTTTATTTATTTTTAGGTTTAGGTTTTATTTAGTTTTGTTTTATTTTATTTTAGGCTATTTTTATTTTATTTACTTTAGTTTTATTTTAATTTTATTTTATTTTAAATTTAGTTTTTATTAGGCTTATTTTATTTTATAGTTTAGTTTAGGCTTTTATTTATTTTAATTTAGTCTATTTTAATTTTATTATTTTATTTTATTTAGGTTTAGGTTAAGGTTTATTAGCTTTTTATTTTATTTTATTTATTTTTTTTTAGGTTTAAGTTTATTTATTTTATTTATGTTATTTAGTTTAGTTTAGGAGGTTTAGGTTTTTTTTTTTTTAGGGTTTAGGGTTTAAAGTAGGGTTTAGGATTTTGTGTTAGATTTAGGGTTTAGTTAGGTTAGGGTTTAGTTTAGTTTATTTTGGGTTTAGTTTTATTTATTTTAGTTTAGTTTATTTTTGTTTAAGTTTAGGATTATTTTATTTTATTTATTTTAGGTTTAGTTTAGTGATTAGGTTTTTGTTTTTTATTTTTTTTAGGTTTATTTTTCAAAATTTTTTTTTATTTTTTATTTTTAGGTTTTTATTTTTTATTTTTGGTTTCTGTTTTAGGTTTTTATTTTAAGTTAATTTTTAGGTTTTATTTTTTTGTTTAGGTTTAGATTTATTTTTATTTTATTTGATTTTATTTAGTTTAGGGCTTAAATTTAAATTTTTTTTAGGTTTAGGTTTAGGTTTTATTTATTTTAGTTTAAGTTTAAGTTTATTTTATTTTGTTTATTTTACGTTTAAGTTTTTTTTTTAGTTTAGTGTTTAGGTTTTTGTTTTTCATTTATTTTTAGGTTTATTTTTTAGGTTTAGGTTTTAATTTAGTTTTTATTTTATTTTATTTTAGGTTTATTTTAATTTTCTTTTATGTCTACTTTTTATTTTATTTAGGTTTTTTATTTTTAGGTTTACTTTATTTTTTTAGTTTAGTTTAGGTTTAAATTTATTTTATTTTAGTTTTGTTTTTAATTTTTTTTTAGGTTTTAGGGTTTAGGGTTTGGGATTTTGAAAAGATGGATGCATATATTAAATTAAATCAACACATGCAAGCTTACAAAAAAGAAATATATTTTATTTTACTTGATTTTGAAAAGATGGATGCATGAATTCAAATGACATACCAAATTTAACATGATTGGAAAGAGGGCAATCAAATAGAAGCTTGTGATTCATTCAGCCAAACTAGTTCTTAAGAATAATCAAATTAAATAAGATTATTTAAAGCAAACCAAAGCTTCTTTATTAATTAAGTTTTGGATTTTATTTAAATCAAAGGGGAGAAGATAAATCATCACTTATTGTTTTAAATTATTTCCCACATTAGTGATTTGATTTAATTTAAGGAAATATAATTAAGTTGATTTTATGGGTTAATTAAGTTGAAACCTTAATTATATGAATTAATAACCCTTACCTATGTCACCTTAAAGTAATAAACTAAATAATTATGAGCCAATATGATATGCATGGAAAATAAACTTGCAATGGTCCTAGAAAATAAAAGGGGACTAATGCAATTGGCTCATGATTAATAGTTAACTAGATTAAGGGACTTAATTTATTATTGTTATGGTTTCCCCACACATGTGGACTAGCAATAATTTCATTAAACTCCTTTAGGTTATTAAACACCTAAAGTTCTACCCCATGATTTAATTAATTAAGGTCTCATGTGATTATAATTTTAATTTGATTAAGTGATTTATTTTATTAGTTAAATTAAAATTAATTTCATTTAAAAAAAGGGTGAAATGAACTTAGGGAAGGGGTCCCAACCTAATTCCTTAGTTCACTTACTGTTGAGTAGTGATTAATAAACTTAATTAACCAATTTGTTAGTATTCATGGGATTAATTAATTATTAATTGACTTAAATGTAGTTATTGTTCGCTTAATGAGCCTCATGTTTAATTCGATAAATTTTGATGATAACAAATGAATGCTTGGATGTTCTAATAAATGTTTTTATGTATTTCAGATATATCAATTGCTAATTACATATCCAATACATCTCATAATATGTTTGAGGAAATTGCAAGAGTAGAAGAATAAAAAATATATCAAATTGGATAAATGAAGCTCAAAATATAATATTTTAGGTTATATGCATTTATTCATTGGCATGAATCAATTTGCTCACAACTTAACATATTATTTTAATGAGGTTAATTTATATAAATCTCTATCTAATTAACATTCAATTATATGTTTCATACAAGGCATTTGAATTGTCAAAATAATAAATGATAATGACTATTAAGTGTAATTATTTTATTTACTTAATATAATTAAATATTTTAATTTAATTTGATGGTTATATGATAACTAACATATGTATGATTATATTTAAATTATATCATAATATTAAACGTCACATGTCAAAATTAACAAAAATATATGAAATTTTATATTTTAGCCAAAGTCATTTTATAATCAAGGAATTTATATATGATTTCATCTCCAATGGATTCCTTGGATTTTTTTTCCTTTAATTTGATAGGTCACATGACACACGTTTGATTAAAATTGAATTTATTATGACTTTTCAAACATTAGCTGATTTTAATAATGAATGCATGCTACATGCTTTGAATATATTAAGAGCCATATTTGATTATTTTTTTGCTTGCATATGAATAGAAGAATTTTGTTTTAATTTAATATTTATTTAATATAAATTATATTTTTATTGAATATTAAATTATCACATATATAGCATGGTTAGAATAATATATTTTTTGAAATAATTCAAAATGACCTTCTTATAAATAGCCCTCATTCTCTTCATGAAAGCATTCCTCATTCAAATTCAAAATCACTCTAGAAAATCTAAGAGAAAATTTCTTAGATTTTCCTTCCAAGTGTTCTCCAAATATTGCAAGATCAAATCCTTGGTTTGGAAGCTTCAATATGTTCAACTAAGCAAGCTTTCTCAAATTACTTGAGTTTGTTTTCTTGATTTTAATCCTTTTTAGTTGTTCATGCTATTTTCACCATCTATTTATTCTTCCCAATTTATATTTTTGGTGGATTAGTCTTTGGACATTATTTTTTACATCAAAGTTTCTCAATCATCGTTTAGTGAAAAAAACTTGTGATAGTTTGTAGGATCTATTTCAACTTGTTGAAATTTTTAACCTCCTACAAATTTCTTTTAGTTTCTTGAAATATTTCTTCATCAATCTCATTTTTAAAGATCATTTATTCTTAGATCTATTTTAGAAGTATATTTTAAGCATTTTAAATAAAATTATTATGCTGAAATTATTTTCATATTTGCTAGATCTCTCTTTTTAATTAAAAGCTTACTAGCCTACTTAGATCTATCATATACTTATTTTATTTAAATATTTTGTGATCATTTTTAATTGAAAGAATATTTTTGGTTAAAATAAAATAAATTATTCCTTGCTGAAATTTATTTTATTGTGCAAAAGAATATTGTGAATTTATTTTGAAATAATTTTTATATTAGTCTATAAATTGTAATAACATAAACATCTTAGTGATCTTTATATTTATTTTATTATTTCTTATCAATATTAAGTGAGCATTTTATCTTGCCAAAATTTTTAAGTGATCATTTGTAAGTTGTGTGATCATTTTTTGAATTGGATAGCTTGGTATATTTGTGAGAGATTTATTTTATCAAAACTTATTATTTTGTATTTTTTTTTTTGTGTAAAATTTATATTGGGTTGTACTCACCCCTTTGTAGGAGAGTACATATTATTGTAGGGGTTGTACTCACCCTGTTATAGGAGAGTACTATTTGTAAACTATTTTTACATTTTGTAGATTCCTAGCATGGCTAGCTGGACGTAGTTGTTTTGGGGTTTCACAAAAAAATTATGTATTGTCTCTCTTTACTTTATCACTTTTATTTTTGCATTAAGAATTGTATCATGTCATTATAAAATTAAAATTAATTTTCTACTAAAATATAAAATTTAAGATTTAAGTTTTAAAATTTTTAATATCGCCAATTCACCCAACCTCCTCTTGGGTGCTATAGTAGTGACTCACAGTTAAGGTTTAATTAGTTAATTTTCCTAATTAAGTGAGCAATAAATCCCAAGAAAATCATGGGAGTTAGAGGTCATCCCATTAATCATGATGAAATCTCTTAATAAGTAAGAGAGCTATAATTTTGGAAATCCCTATGCAGAGATATTGAGTTCAAATTATTCTAGTTATGCACTACTTATTAAGAGATTTTATCAAATATGATCACTACTGTAAAAATCTCTTTCAGCAATACTTTGCATCAAGTCTCCCTAATTCACCAACATCTCGAACACAATCTCAAAGCATTGAAATACTACTTAAGAGAACTTTTTAAAGCACAAAATTATGGATAATATCGATTAGAGAAGAGTTCTATTATTAGATAGGTTATCTCAGCTATAGAAGAGGATTGCTCATAGATTATCACTTAGGTGTCTGAACTTAAGCAGATTATTTCTTCATTTGTACATGAACAGGAAGCTACCCTTTAGCATCTCTTTGAACCTTGAGAGAGGTGGTCTACTATGGCATATAAAGCTCATAGAACTTTTATTTATATTAAAGAAATTCAGGCTAATCATTTGTAGCTAAAATCTCTTCAATTTTTTTAGGTTTACATTTTAGGTTTGGGTGGGGTTTACAGTTTAGGTTTAGTAGGTTTATTTTTTAGAGTTTTATTTTAGGTTTTATTTTAGTTTATTTTTTGTAGCTTTAGGATTTGGCTAGGTTTAAGGGCCTTGGGCTCAGCTCCAGTGTGTGGCTCAGTCAGGGCCCAGTGTAGTCCAGTGGATCAGGTTTAGGGCCTAGTAGGGCCTGGGCTGGGCCTAGAGCCCAGAGCTCAGGGCTCAGTTTAGTCATGGTCATGGTCAGTATAGTTAGGGTCAGTGGTTAGGCTTTAGGGCCTAGGTGGCCTGGGGCTCAGTGGGTTGGGTTTTTTAAGTTTTATGGCTCAGGGTTTAGGTTATAGGTTTATGGTTTAGATTTTAGGGTTTAGGTTTTTAGGTTTAGGGTCTAGATTTGGTGAGCCTTAAAGATTGTGATTTATAAAACTAAAACATACCTAAACAAAAAATCTACTGATAGAAATGAGAGCCAGAAGATTTGGATTAGAACAAGTTATTACATGGTTGAAATGAATTAAAAAATACTTGTCTTTATCCTACTAAGATCAATTGTTTAGAGTTTTTGCTAAAAGCATAAAACCAAAATTATAAATGAGTACATGAACAAATTTGAAGTATTCTTATTGTCTTCTAAAATTAGGGAAAGATTAAGCTAATTTTGTTTAGGTTTAGATTGACTTGATTCCTAAACTTAAAAGAGACACTAAATAAAATTAATTTGCCTGTGGCTTTTCAAGAAACTTTAGATTTCAAATAACATCAAAAATTCTTGCACCTAAAAGAATGTCATCAAATGTAGAAATTATTCCTTCCACCACTAAATCAAATTCAAATGAATACATCTAAATGAAGTAACATTAATAGAATAAAAATAGAAGATGATAG
This sequence comes from Cymbidium sinense, assembly GCA_021442155.1. Classification (NCBI taxonomy): domain Eukaryota; kingdom Viridiplantae; phylum Streptophyta; class Magnoliopsida; order Asparagales; family Orchidaceae; genus Cymbidium; species Cymbidium sinense. Next base: position 25,684 of record JAKCPB010000218.1, on the reverse strand, counting down.
ATATTATGTTGGGATCCAAAATCTCTTAAATCATATTTTAAATGTCGAGTGTCCTAAATCTCTCACAACACTATGCCACCTATTTCTAAGCATTGACTTAGAGTTTTACTGAGCTTTCTTGCTTTTGTGTTGAAGTTTGTTACATTATGTTACATGCTCAAAGTAGAGAGCTATAATTTTGGAAATCATGAAGAGATATTGAGTTTGAATTATTCTAGTTGCAGCACTTATCAAGAGATTTCAGATACAACCACTATTGTAAAAAATCTCATTCAACAATACTTCACATCAAGTCTCCCTAATTCCCCAACATCTCGAAAGCACGTCCCAAAGTAATGAAATCCTACTAAAGAGATCTTTTAACGATTTAGCTCACAACATATCTAAATTGAAAGAGCAATTGAGAAGGCAATATTAGAGAATTCTATTATTAGATAGGTTATCCTATAGAAGAGGATTGCTCATAGATCACTGTGTCTGAACTTAAGTAGATTCTTTCTTAGTCCACAAACAAGAATCTACCCTTTAGCATTTCTATGAAACTGAGAGACTACCATGGCATATGGCATATAAAGCTCATACAATTTTATCTATATTAGGAAATTCAGCTAATCATTTGTAGCAAAAACTCTTTTATTTTATTTAAGTTTATGTTTTTAGGTTTTAAGATTTAGGGTTTAGGGTTTAGGGTTTAGTGGTTTAGGTGTGGTTGTGTATGGTGGGTTTAGGGTGGTCAGGTTTAGTTTGTAGGGTTTGGGGTTAGTTTAGGTGGTAGGGTTTTATTTTATTTTAAGGTTTTTTGTTTAGGTATGCTTATTTTAGGTTTAGGTTTATTTTAGTTTATTTTAGGTATGGGTTGTTTATTTATAGTTTATTTATTTTATGGTTATGTTTATTTTATTTTCTTTTATTTTAGGTTTAGGTTTTTTTTAGTTTATGTTTTGGGTTTTATTTTTATTAATTTTAGATTTAATTTTAGGTTTATTTTTAATTTTATTTTATTTAGGTTCTTTATTTTAGGTTTATTTTATTTTTTAGGTTAGATTTTATTTATTTTATTTTAGTGTAAAGACCAATAGTAGTCATCAAGCCAAAATCACCCGAGACAGCTAGGGAATGAGTAGAAGTAGAATACAGCCACCAAACCCAACCAAGGCAAAAGAAAATTAGATCCAGGTGTTTAGGACAGCCAACTAAAGAGAAAAAAGTACAAAGCCCAGTAAGACAGACTATAAGCCAACCAAGAGGAATAACAACAATAAAGGCACCCAACCAAGCCACCATCACCCTAAGCCAACAAACAGCCACAAAACAACCTTCATCCAACCAATCCAGAATAATACCCAAACCCAAAGCCATTGCAAAAAAGAGAGGAAGGCCAATACTGGAGGAGGTTAAAACCATAACCAAAAGAAATAAACAAAATCAAGAAAATGACCACCCCAAGTCAACAAAATAGAGAAATAATAACCAACCAAAATCTCCACCATGCCAAAATCAAGCGAGATAAAACAAGCAATCCCCTGATCACCACCAAAATAGAAAATGACAAAAAATAAACAAATACCATCCAACCATCCCAACCAGCCAAAACTGCCAACCAACCTAGCCAGCCAACAAAGCCACCCTGTCAACCACCTAAATAGTAGATCCATTTCAGGTAAGTTAGCAAGTATCCCAAAGAAGAGGGAAAACCCAAACAAAAAAGAAAACCCTACAGTAGCCATACCCACAACTCAAAAGGAGGATATAAAAAATAGCCAAAGGAAAATTATGGTAAACACCCAGTGAGACAGACAAAAGCCACCAAACTAAAAAAATAAAATAACCTAGAACTTACAATAACTAACTACTGTGTAGAAAAACCAAGCCAATCCAAAAGTAAGAGATCAAAACATAACCTAGCTCAGCCAAAGAGAGAAAATAAGTAGATACAACCCAAAGAGAGTTGAACACAGGGCAACCAAAAGCAAAAGATCATAAAAAACCAACACCAAAAACCAAGCCAAGAATTTATAATCTGAGATAAAGCAATCTAGCATTATCCAGATTAACCAAACCTCTTAATAGTTTAGGCAAAGTTTGGTTGTCAAATAAAGTGAACTCAGTTAAGTTGGCACCAAAGTTAGCTAAGTAATCAACATAAGCATTACCTTCATGATAGATGTGGGAAATTTTAAAACAAACTTGAGAAAGAAGATTTTAGTATGATTAAGAAGATAAAATAATTCAACATTCTATTTCTATTGGAATTAAGCATGTCAAGAAGCAAGAGAGAATCAACTTCAATGATGTTGAGGAAACCTATTCAAACAAATTTCAATAGCTTTATTAACAACCATAAGCTCAACAAAAATAATAATAGAATTTCAGAGAGGATAGGAAAACACAAATGATAGTACCTTTTGAATCCCTAAGAATACCACCACATGTATTTACTGGAAGCAATAAAACCATCAGTATCCATTATAATCAAATTTTATTTTGGTTTAACCCAATAGATAATCCTAGCATTTTTATAAGAGTCTAACTCATGCAAAATGATACCCAATTTTTTAGCCACAAATTTATAACCTCTAAAATGAATACTTTTAATAAGATTGGCATTAAAAAAGAGCATGAATTTTTCTTTAGTTCTAGATCCTTTATGGTTCATAGAATACCATAATATTTAGCATCATTTCTATCCATCCGATGAACCGATAAGGGTAATAGAATTAAAACTTTAATTTAATCTTTCACTATATATTTGAAATAGACTTCAAGAAGTTGATATAAAGAAAGAGAACCCTGAAAATAGTTGGTATTAAATAAATCATCATACCAAAACCATAATTTAGAAGCAATAGCACCATTGACAAAAACATGATTTACATTTTCAATATGAAAGCAATAATATCACTTTGAAGGTAATTAGAACCCTTTAATCTAGAGCAAATATTCCACAAGAATAAAGTTATTCAAAATCTTCCAAGCTAAAATTGAATAGGAAATTGGAAAGATATTATTCCAAACTTAAATAAATAAGTACAAAGTCACCATTATAAGAAAGCTTTAAAAGAATTTGGCCAGTTTAAGAAATGGGATATTTCTAAAGTTGTCAAAAAAGATAAATAGTGATATAATTAAGTTTTTCATTCCAATTATTTTTAAGCCAAAAGGAATTAACTTTGATAGCAGTAGAAGAGTGGGTAGATAAAAGGGTGTCAATATAGTCATTGCTAATCTAATTATCATGTCAAAAGATGGAAGAACCCGACTGAATACCCCAAGATATTAATGATTTGATAACCCATTTAATGGAGAGTCACCAACTTTATAATCACAGTTATGGGGGTGTTTACCTTGGCAATATTTTTCCATCATAAAATGAGACCAAAGGCTATCATTCTTTCTAAAATTCCACTAGAGCTTATGAGAGAAGGCAGTGATAGCTTCATGAATAGGCTTGCAACCAAGAGCACCTTCTCCCAAAGGACCACAACATTTATGTCAAGATGTCCAATGCATTCTTTTGGTAGAATTATTGGAGTCCCAAAAAAATTTGTTAAGCAAATGATCAATTCTGATAAGTGTAGCATTAGTGGGGATAATAGTTTGAATCAAATAAAAAGGCATTGAGTTAAGAGTTCTTTTAAGAATAGTGAGCCTACAACTAAAGGAAAGTAAATGGAATTCCCAAAAAGAAATTTTAGTAAAAATTTCTTGAATTAGCTCATCAAAGAGATGGGAACATTTTGGGCCTTTAAAGAGCAGAGGACCCAAGTTCTTAAGAGGTAATTGTTGATGTTTAAAATTAGAGATATGCATGATTTGATAGATTTTATTCTTGCAGATACTATAGGAAGTGATAAAATAGCTTTTATTATCATTGATAGAAAGTCCACTTTCTCTACCAAATTTATTTATATAAGACTTGAGATGCTTGATGTGATGAATAGAAGCATTACAAAAAATAATGAAATCATCTACAAAACTTAAATGGGAAATAGAAGACCACTAAGAGTTCTATACATATACTTGGATTATTTAAGAATAAATCATTCATGCTCCTAAGTACTCAACATTAATAATAAATAAAGTAGAAGATAAAGGATCCCCTTGATGTAAGCCATGGGAAGAGGGAAAGAAACCCAAGGCTTCACCATTAAGTAAAATCAAAACTAAGCATTATTAATACAATTTGTAAAGAAAAATAAATTTATTAGAAAACCCAAATAAATTTAGAATATGGAAAAGGAAATCCAAGAGATGTTATCAAAGGCTTTGGTAATATCTAATTTGAAAAGAATGTTGCCACCTTTAGTCTTAGCATTAAGATCATGAATTAATTGGGCAAGTAAAATATTATCAAATGGATCTACCTCTAACAAAACCAATTTGAGAGAGATAATTCTATTAAGTAAAGGAGTAAGTCCTGGTAAGAAATTTTGGAAAAAATTGAAGAAGGTGTAAAGACTAATAGTCAAAAATCACCCACCACTGGATTATCTTCTTAAGTATGAGAATAGAAGCACCAAACATATCCAGTAAAGGGCAGCTGGGGATTGGGTTAGGTTGGGGCTTAGCTCAGGGTTGTCAGCCACAGTTGGGCCAAAGGTTAGCGTCAGTCAGGTTAGAGTCAGTACAGTCAGCTGGTCAGGAGCTGCCAGTCAGTCTTAGGGTCAAGGGGTAGAGGTCAGCCCAGGTTGGTCGGGCCGCTGGTCAGGTCAGTGGTCATGTGGTCGGGGTCAGGGCTAGTCAGGTCAGGGTCAGTCAGGCCGGTCTGGGTCAGGCTCAGGGTCAGGTCAGGTCGGCCTGAGTCAAGGTCAGGGTCAAGATCTGCCCAGTGCCCAGGGTCAGGTCGTATTCAGCATACCAGCCTGGCTCACAATGGGTCATCCAGGCTGTGCCTGGGCCAGTCAGGGCCTGGGGTGGTCAGAACTGGGCAGGGATCGGTGGCCCAGTATCAAGACACGCCAGGTCAGGTCAGGCCTCAGTGGCCCAGCTCAGACGCTGCTCGGCCCACGCCAGTGACGTGATCAGTGATCAGGTCAGTCAGCGTCAACAGAGCCAGGTCAGGTCAGTCAGCTCAGGGCCCAGAGCCTGGTCAGTGGTCAGCCCAGGGTCAGTGGCCGGTCAGTCGTGAGCGTCAGTGGTCTGGCCGGCCTGTGTAGTGTCGGCCCAGGTGGTCAGGTCAGGTGCCGTGGGCCAGGTCGCAGGGCCTGGCCTGGGTCAGGTCAGGTGTGATCGCCTGTGGGTCAGTGACGCGGTCAGGTCAGCTCATGGTCAGTGAGGGTCAGGTCAGGCCAGATCAGCAGGCCAGGGCCATCAGTGTCAGTGGTCAGGCTGGGGTCAGATCTGCAGTCAGGCCCAGGGTCAGGTCGGGGTGCCCCAGGGCCAGATCAGGTCATCACTGCAGCCCCAGGTCTGTCAGGCCTGTCAGGTCAGGGGTCAGTGGCCAGGTCAGGTGGCGTCAGGGTCAGATCAGGGTCAGTGGTCAGTGTGGTCAGGTGGCTGGCCCAGCTGGGGGTCAGGGATCTCAGGTCAATCAGTCAGTCAGTCAGGGTCGGGCTCAGGTCAGTGGCCCAGGGCCTCAGGTCAGGTCAGGTCAGGCTGTGGTCAGGCGGGTCAGGTCATCTCAGTATTGGCCCAGCCCGTGAGCCTGGGGCCATTCAGATCCATGGCCTGTGGCTCAAGCCTCTTCAGGTCATGGCTCGTGGGTCAGTGGTCATCAGGGTCAGTCAGGGCAAGCTCAGGGTCAGGTCAGTGGGCTGGTCAGTGGTCAGGCCCAGGTCGGTCAGTCAGGCAGTCAGGCCAGTCAGTCAGGTCAGGTCGTCAGGTCCAGGGCCAGATCTGGCCTGTCATGGCCCATGGCTGGCTCAGGTCAGGGTCAGCTCCAGCCATGTCAGTAGCAGTCCAGTGGCCAGGCAGTGTCAGTGCATGGTCAGCTCAGCCTGGCCTAGTGCCTGGGGGCTGGGGCTCATCTCAGGGCCCAGGCTCAGCTCATGGCTCAGTGGCCCAGATTTAGCTGGCTCATGGTCCCAGGGTCCTTTTTTTGGGTCAGGGTTTTTTTATTTTAAAAATCAAACTAGTCATTTTATTTATCTTTTCATTTATCTTTTATTTTATTTTTATTTATTTTATTAATTTATTTTTTATTTATTAGTTTTATTTTATTTTATTTTAGGTTTATTTATTTTATTTTAGGTTTTATTTTATTTTATTTTTTTTATTTTTTAGTTTAGTATTTTATTTATTTATTTATTTTTTTTATTTTCTTTTATCTTTTTAGGTTCAATTGGTTTAGTCTTTTATCTTTATTTTATCTTTTTTATTATTTAAATTATTTATTTATTTATTTTGAGGTTTTATTTAGTTAGGTTTAGTTAGCTTTATATCATTTAGTTAGTTTGGTTTAGTGTCTTAGGGTCCATGTTGTGTATTTAGGGGCTCATTTATTTTAGTTTGTGTTTTAGTTTAGTTTGTGGTCTTGTCAGGCCTATTTGTATTTAGTGTTCATGGCTCAGGCTCAGGGCTTTAGGTTTATTTTATTTTATTTTATATTTTGTTTAGTTTTTTATTTAGTTTATTTTAATTTATTTTATTTATTTTATTTTTATTTTTATTTATATTTTTAATTTTTATTTAGTTTATTTATTTAGGATTTTTTTTATATTTTTTTAGGTTTAGTTTAGGTTTTATTTTGTTTAGTTTTATTTTATTATTTTTTTAGGTTTATTTTTATTTTTAGGTAGTTTATTTTATTTTTTTTTAGGTCAGTTTGAGATTTATTTTTTTTTAATTTAGATTGTTTTTTGAATTTTAATATTTATTTAGTTTAGTTTAGGTTTAGTTTTAGTTTATTTTAGTTTAAGTTTAGTTTTATTTGTTTAGTTTAGTTTATTTTATTTTGTTTATTTTAGGTTTAGTTTTTTTTAGTTTATGGTTTAGGTTTCATTTTGTTATTTACTTTTAATTTTAGGTTTATTTTTTAGGTTTATTTTTATTGTTTATTTTATTTTATTTTAGTTTATTTTATTTTTATTTTATTTAGTTTTATTTATTTTTTTAGGTTTATTTTATTTTTTTAGTTTAGGTTTTATTTATTTTAGTTTAGTTTTTATTTTATATTATTTTATTTTTAGGTTTTGGTTTAGTTTGGAGAATTGGGAAAGATATAAAGTGACCTGTAGAGATTCTAAGAAAGCAATATATGATGCAAAAAAATTTAGCTTTTAGTGATTTATATAATAGATTAGATACCAAAGAAGGTGAAAGATGTATGTATAAGTTAGCCAACCAAAGAGACAGAGAAGTAAAGACCTAGTTCAAGTGAGGTGTATTAAGGATGAAGATAATAAAGTGCTTTTCTTAGAAAAGGATATTGAAAATAGGTGGATGAGATATTTTGATAAACTTTTCAATGAAAGATCTAAATGTAGATTGATTTTAGAACCTTAATACCCTAAACAAAAAATAGAGAATTTTATTTTATCGTCATATTAGTAAATCAAGTTAGAGAAGCTTTAAAGAAAATGAAATGTGGAAAAGCAAGACCGATGATATTCCAATAGAAGCATGGAAATGTTTAGAGATCAAGAATTTCTTACAAATCTTTTTAATGTTATTTTAAAGACAAAAAAGATGTCTGATGAGTGGAGAAAGAGTTTGTTGGTTCCTATATTTAAGAATAAAGGTGATGCACAAGAGTGTGCAAATTATAGAGGAATTAAGTTAATGTCATACATTAAAATTATGGGAGAGATTAACGAGCATAGTTACAATATGTGATACACAAGTTTCTCACAATTAGTTTGGTTTCATGCCAGGTAGATCTACTATGGATGCTATACATTTGTTAAGAGGTTTGATGGAGAAGTATAGAGAAAGTAAGGAGGATTTACATATGATATTTATTGATTTAGAGAAAGCTTATGATAAAGTTTCAAGAGATGTTCTTTGGAGAGTTCTAGAATAAAGGGAGTTAATATTTATTATATTCAAGTCATTAAGGATATGTATACTAGAGTTATTACTTGTGTCCAAACACAAGGAGGATTGACAAAATATTTTCACATTTTAATTAGATTACATCAAGGATCATCTTTAAGCCCTTATCTTTTTGCTTTAGTTATGGATGTTCTTATTAGGCATTTACATGTGAAGATGTACCTTGTATGCTTTTGCTAATGACATTCTTCTTGATAAGGATAAGAGAGGGAGTCCAAGAGAAACTTGAATTATGGAGGTCAACATTAGAGTCTAAAGGTTTTAGTTTAAGTAGATCTAAACCCAATATATGGAGTGTAATTTTAGTTGTAGAAGTTCTAATGGTTGTGACATTAGGTGAACAAGTCATTAATAAGAGTTTATTCATATATTTAGGCTCATTGTTCAAAATGATGGTGAAATAGGGAGATGTTATTAGTAGAATTCAAGTTGGATGGTTGAAGTGGAGGAATTGAGGATGTAAAAAGTTCCACTTAAACTTAAGGGAAAATTTTATAAGATGGTGGTAAGACCTGCAATGACTTATGGTGCAAAAAATAGGCCAATAAAAGAGAAGCATAAGACTAAGTTAAGTGTTATGAGGATGCTCGTGGGTGAGTGGCTTTACTCTTAAAGATAAATTCAAAATGAAATGAGTATGTTCGGAAAAAAGTTAGAGTAGCTCCAAGGGCGGATAAGATTAAAGAAAAGTCGCCTTTGATGGTTTGGCCAAAAGCTACCATCCCATGACCAGAGAGAATAGATGCATTAGATTTGCCTTATGTTAAGAAAGGTAGAGGTAGACCTAAAAAAAGACTTGTTAAGATGTATAACTTTGTTTTTGTTGTTGTTTAGTTTAGGTTTAGTTTAGGTTTTTTTTTTATTTTATTTTATTTTATTTAGTTTTTTTTCTATTTATTTTATTTTATATTTACTATTTATTTTATTTTTTCTTATTTTAGGTTTATTTTATTTTTATGTAGTTTAGGTTTTTTTTATTTATTTTATTTTAGTTTAGTTTTATTTTTATATTATTTTATTTTAGGTTTTGGTTTAGCTTTAGATTTTTTAGTTTGGTTTTATTTTATTTTATTTATTTTTTTGTTTTTATTTATTTTATTTTTTATTTATTTATTTTTAGGTTTAGGTTTTTAGGTTTTGGGTTTATTTTAAGGTTTAGGTTTTAGGATTAGGTTTTGGTTTAGGGTTTAGGGTTTAGGGTAGGTTTTTATTATTTTATGGTATTTTTTAATTATTTAAACCTTTTGGGTTTATTTTATTTTTATTTAGTTTTATTTTCTTTATTTATTTTAGGTTTTAGTTTATCTTTTTAGGTAGTTTTTATTTTATTTTTATTTTGATTTTTAGAGTTTAGTTTTATTTATATTTTATTTTATTTATTTTTTTTTTTTTTTAGGTGTAGAGGTTTAGTTTAGTTTTAGTTTATGTTTTATTTTTATCATTTATTTTTTTTATTTGTTTTATTTATTTTATTTTAGTTTATGGTTTTAGTTCAGTTTTATTTTTTTTTTTTGTTTTTAGTTTTGGTTATGGTTTAGGTGTATGTTTAGGCCTAGGGTTTATTTTAGCCTAGGTTAAGATTTAGGGTTTAGGGTCAGGGTTTAGGGTTTTGGGTTTAGGGTTTAGATTTGTTTTTTTTTAAATTAAGTAAATTGTAGTTTAGGTTTATTTAGTGTATTTTCTATTTTATTTATGTTTATTTTTTATTTATTTAGTTTATTTATTTTATGTTTTTTTTATTTTAGTTTAGTTTTTTTTATTTAATTTATTTTTTTGTTTTAAGTTTATTTATGTTTATTTTTAGTTTAGTTTTTTTTTATTTAAGTTTATTTTTTATTTTAGGTTTAGTTTGTTTTTTTTATTTTTTTTAGGTTTAGGTTTTAGGTTTATTTTAGGTTTTATTTTTATTTTAGGTTTAGGTTTATTTATTTGTTTTGTTTTAGAGTTTTTTTAGTTTAGGTTTTAAGTTTAGTTTCTTTTAGGTTTAGGTTTTGTTTATTTTAAGTTATTTTATTATTTTTGTTTAGGTTTATTTTATTTTATTTTAGGTTTTATTTTTTTTAGTTTAGGGTTTTTTATTTAAGTTTATTATTTATTTTAGGTTTTATTTAGTTTATATTTTATTTTATTTTTTATTTTACATTTTAGTTTTATTTTATTTTAGGTTTTTATTTTTTTAAGTCATTTTATCTTTATTTTTTTGGTTTATTTATTTTATTTTTTATTTTATTATTTATTTTAGGTCAGATTATGTAGGTAGGTTTAATAGGTTATTTTTTTATTTTTTATAGGTCTTATTATTTTATTTTTGTGGTTTTAGAGTTTATTTTTGGGATGGAGGGTCAGTGGGGTGGGGTTTTAGAGAGAGTTTTAGGTCAGGCCTAGAGTCAGGGCCTATTGTGGTGTGGTTTGGGAGTGGTTAGGGTGTGGCTCAGTTAGTGAGTGGCTCAGTAGGTTTAGAGCCCAGGGTTAGGGTTTAGGGTTTAGGGAGTAGTTTAGGGTTTAGGTTTTGGTTGTGGATATAGGTAGGTTTAGTGGGTTTTAGGTTTTTAGAGTAGGTTTAGGTTTATGGTTTAGGTTTTAGTTTAGGTTTTGGTTTTTTAACAGGGAACAAATTCAAAGTCAACATTTCTTATTTTTGATTTCATCAACCAAGTAACACACCAAATTTTCTAAGGACAAGTGATTTACATAGATAAAAATGATGCATAGAGCAAATCAAAACCCGATAACTAGAAACATCTCTACTATGAAGACATAATTCCATAAGTAGTAGAGATAGTCGTTTCTCTAGTTCCCATCGAACCACCCCTCCTAGTAGAACCACCATCATATCCCATCTCTCTCGCTACCACCACCTATTATAACCTCGTTTTCCCACCTCCATACCCTCCAGATCCCCCCACCACCACTATGCAACTCTTGATCCACCTTCTCACTCCACGGATCTTAGTCTGATGGTGATCTTCCCTCAGGTTCTACCCATTCTTAAGTTAGGTTTAGTTTATTAGGTTTAGGTTTATTTTTAATTTATTTATTACTAGATTTTAGGTTTATTTGGGGTTTTAGTTTGGGGTTTAGTTTGGGGTTTTATGGGTTTAGGTTGTGGTTTAGATTTGGGTTTATGGGTTTAAGTTTATTTGGGTTTAGGGTTTATGCTTTATTTGTGTGGGTTTGTTTAGGTTTATTTAGGTTTTGTGGTTTATTTTATTTATTTATTTTTTTTAATTTACCAGGTTTATATTTATTTAGTTTATTTTAATTTAATTTATTTTTTATTTTATTTAGGTTTAATTTTTATTTTATTTTAGTTTATTTATTTATTTATTTATTTAGTTTTAGGTTTTTATTTTATTTATTTTTTAGGTTTATTTTATTTTAGTTTATTTTATTTTATTATTTTTAGGTTTTATTTTATTTTATTTTAGTTTTTTTTTTATTTTATTTTTTTTATTTTAAGTTTTAGTTTTTTTTTTTTAGATTTATTTTAGGTTTTATTTTTAGTTTATTTTTATTTATTTTAGGGTTTAGTATTTATTTAGTTATTATTTATTTTTAGTTTAGAGTTTATTTTATTTTATTTTATTTTAGGTTTATTTTTTAGTTTATTTAGTTTTATTTATATTTTGGTTTTATTTTATTTTATTTAGGTTTAGTATTTATTTTAGTTTTATTTTATTTTATTTTTTTTTTGGTTTTTTATTTATTTTATTTTATTATTTTATTTATTTAGGTTTATTTATTTTATTTAGGTTTAGGTTTTATTTAGGTAGGGTTTTTAGTTTAGGGTTTAGGGTTAGGGTTTAGTTAGGGTTGGGAGGGTTTAGGTTTAGTTTAGTGTTTTAGTTTAGGTTTAGGGTTTAGGTTTTAGGTTTATGTTTTAGTAGTTTAGGTTTTGGTTTTTTTAATAGAGAACAAATTCATATTCAACATTTCTTCTTTTCGATTTCATCAACCAAGTAACACACCAAGTTTTCTAAGACATAAGCGACAACATAAATAAAAAATGAGCACGCATTGAGCAAATGAAACACCCTACATAACTAGAACCATCTCTACTATAAAGACACAGTTCCATAAGTAGTAGATCTGATCGGCCATTCTTCAATGTCTCCAGTTCCCATCAGAACCACCCCAACCTTTCGATTAGTAGGATCCACAATCATATCCCTGATCTTTCCTCCGCCACTCTTGCTCCATAACCACCATGACTGACCACCACCTTCATATCCACCAAGACCCTCATCCCCCACCACCATGATAATCGCCTCACCTCCACCGCCAGATCTAGACTAGTCCTTGATGTGATGTTCTGTTCTTCCCATTCTGGGGGTTTAGGTTTAGTATTAGGTTTAGGGTTTAGTTTAGTTTAGTTAGGGTTTGGTGGGGTTTAGGGTTTAGGGTCAGGGTTGTTTTATGTTGGTGGGGAGGGTCTTAGGTTTAGAAGTAGGTGGTAGTTTAGAGAGGAGTTTAGGGTCAGTTAGGCTCAGCCTTAGAGGGTTTAGGAGGTCAGGGTGTGGTAGTGGAGGTTGTGGAGATAGATCTGTGATCTGGGTAGTGGTTAGTTATTTAGAGGTAGGGCCCAGAGATTTAAGGATTTTAAGGGTGGTAGTTTATTTTTTTATTTATTTATTTTATTATTTTATTTAAATTTAGGTTTTATAGGTTTATTTTTATTTAGTTTATTTATTTATTTTATTTTTTATTTATTATTTAATTTATTTAGTTTTATTTAGTATTTATTTTATCTGATTTTATTTATTTTAGTTTAGTTTTATCTTAGTTTTTATTTCTTTTATTTTATAGGTTTATGCTTTTTTTTATTTTGTTTTATTTAGTTTATTTTTGGTATTTTATTTTATTTTAGTTTAGTTTAGGTTTTTTTTTTTAGGTTTATGTTTTATTTAGTTTTTATTTTATTTTTTAGGTTTATTTTATTTTATTTTATTTTAATTTTATTTTATTTAGTTTTATTTTTATTTAGTTTAATTTTTTTATTTATTTTATTATAGTTTAGTTTTATTTAAAATTTTAGGTTTAGGTTTAGTTTTAGTTTTAATTTATTATATTTTATTTTATTTTGGTTAGGTTATTTATTTATTTTATTTTATTTTTTATTTTTAGCTTTTTATTTTTTTTTTATTATTTAGGGTTAGTTTTTAGAGTTTTTTAGGAAAATTGGGGAATTTTATTGCAAAGAAAAGTACAAGTCCAGAGGGTAAATCTCTAAACTAATGCTCAAAGAGCAACTATAAGTCCTAAAGAGATAAACCCCCTAACTATTACAATAATCTAATAAAAAAAATAACAAAAATGAAAGCAAAACCAAATCAACAACAATAACTGATCCATGTGCGCAACAGCAACATCCACTAGGTCCTTTTGATACCAAAGAAGATCCACGCAAGATTCTCCCAACCTATAAAAGAAATCTACAACATACTACAATTAAGCAAACATAAAGAGTATAAGCAAAGAAAGGAGCAAAGTAAAGAAAAGGCTCTGCTCAATTATTCTTATGAGCAACACTATATGTAAGCATTCAAACTTCTGAAGAAGAGTTACAATTACATATAACGCTACTAGCCAAAAGAATATAGAAAGGGAAACATCAAGGCCATCATTGCCATCATACTGCTTGTAGCCCATCATCCCAAGTCCATCATCCTACAAGGCTGCAAACTCCTCCAAGCAGTAGACATAATAGCCAACCATAAAGCCACCAAAATAAATATGCCCAATAAGGTAGAAAATCAACCAACCATCAGGGACAACAATAGTACAGTAGAAACACCACCAAAGCCACCACCAAAGAGGAATAGTAACATCAAAGGAGCAAGCATCATGACCTTAACAACACAAACCAGAAAAAACCAAGACCAAAAAGAAAAAAAACACAAGAGCTCATGTCCTCCATAAGCAAACAGGAAAGGTAGCAAGGTTGTCACCCAAACTAGAAAAAGGGAAGTAGCAGCAACCAAGAGAGGAGAACCATAACAGGAGCAAGCCAACCAGCATGTCACCAATAGAGCAAGAAAGAAAGGCCAAAATAGCCACCGATCCAACCAACCAAAATACCAACATAGCCTCCAATCAACCAACCAAAGAAAGAGAAAATCCAAATCGTGAAAAGACCAACAACATCCATCATGCAAAACCACCCAAGACAACCAAGAAAAGGGTAAAACAAACAACATCCACCAAACCCAACCAAAGTAGTAGAAATTGATCCGTGAGGTGAATAGCTAGCCAAAAAAATGGAGCAAAGACCATAAGATCGACTAAAAGCCATCCATGAGAGCAAAATACAACAGAACACCACCAAAGCCAATAGTAAAAAAAGAGTAAAAAATATCAATGAGTGCATCATAACCATAGCCAAGTTAGGCACCAATACACCAAACCAAGTCACCAGATCCCAAAGAAATAATAGCCACTAAATAGCCATCAACCATCCAACCAAAAATAACAACAAAAACAAAAGTAGTTGTAGCCAAGAGAGGAAGACCATTATGTGAAGAGGCCAAAACCACAACCAAAAGAAACAAATCCAAACCATCAAAACTAACCACCAAAACCCAATCCACAAAAAAGAAGAAATAATAGGCAACAAATAACCTCCACCTTGCCAAATCCAATCCAAAATTAGACCACCAATAGCCCCTCCGATCTGCCATCAACAGAATCGATAAACTAGCCAACACACCACCCAGCCAACCAACCACTAGCCAACATACCAACCACCCACCAACCACCACGAAAGAGAAAATCCAACTCAGTTAAGGAAGCAACCTAGGAATATGGCAAATCCCATACAAAAAATAGTAGGAAAAGCCACCAGCCAAATGAAGGTAAACAAAAATAACCAAGCAACAATAATCATCCAGCCAGAAACAAAGATCCACCTAAAAAACCAAACAACCTAGAAAAAATAGAACCACTCAAGAACCACAGCCAACCTAAAAGCAAGAGGTCACAAACAAAACCCAACACAAACTCAAGAGTGAAAATAAGAAAATGGCCACAACCGAAAGAGGGTTTAACAAAGGGGAACCAAAAGTAATGGCTCATCAAAAACCAATAGAAAAAACCAAGCCAAGAAAATTATATGCTGAGATAAGGTAATATAGTTTTATCCAAATTGACCAAACCGCTTAAAAGTTTAGACAAATTTTGATTGTCAAATAAAGTGAAATTAGTTAAGTTGGTGCCTAAAGTAGTCAATAAATTAGCACAAGCATTACCTTCATGAAGGATATGAGAAATTTTATAACAAACTTGAGAGAGAAGATTTTTAGTATGATTGAGAAGAAAAAATAAATCAGCATTTCCTCTTATATTAGAGTTTAGCATGTTAAAAAGAAAGAGTGCATGAACTTCAATCCAGATGTTGAAGAATGCTTTATTCAAATAAATTTCAATAGTTTTATTGGAAGCCATCTGCTCAACATAGATAACAGAATAGGCTTTGAAAGGATAGGCAAAACACAAATGACAGTACCTTTAGAATTCCTAAGAATACCACCACAACCATATTTATTCAAAGCAATAGAACCATCAATATTCACTTTAATCAAATTTTCTTTGGGTTTGATCCAATGGATAATCCTAGCTCTTTATAAGAGTCAACATCGAATGATACCCAATTTTTAGCCAAAAATAAAATATAAAATGAATGTTACTAATAAGATTGGCATTAAAGAGCTTGAATTTTTTCTTTGGTTCTAGCTAGATCCTTTATGGCTCATAGACTACAATATATTTAGCATCATTTCTATCCATCCATGAATCAAATAAGATAATATAACTAGAACTTTGATATGACCTTTCATAGTTTTTTTGGAAACATACTTGAAGAAGTTGATATATGGAAAGAGAGCCATGAAAGTAGTTGGTATTAAATTAATCATCTTACCATAACCATAATTTAGAAGCAATAGCACCATTGACAAAACATGATTAGCATTTTCAATATGGAAGAAACAATAACACTTTGAAGGAAAATAAAACCCTTTATTCCAGAGCAAAATGTCCACAAGAATAAAGTTATTCAAAATCCTCCAAGCTAAAACCTAATAAGAAATGGGAATGATATTGTTCCAAAGTTTAATGAAAACATTAGAGGAGTTTTGCTTATCTCTAATAAAATTCCAAACCTCTTTAAGAACAAAATCACCATTGTAAGAAAGCTTAAAGAGAATTTGGTCGTTTGTTAGAGAAAATAAGGATATTTCTAAAGTTATCTAAAAGAGAAATAGGGATATAATTGTCAAGTTTATTTTCATTCCAAGTGTTATGAAAGAGTTAACTTTGATAGTAGAGAGTGGGTAGATAAAATAGAGCCACCAATCCAATTGTCTTGCCAAAAGAAAGAAGAACGAATGAATACCCCAACATATTAAGGGTTCAAAGAACCCATTTAATGGAGCAAAGCCTTTCCAAACTAGAGAGTCACCAAATTTATAAGCATAGATAAGAGGGTGTTTACCTTAGAAATATTTTTTCATCATAAAATTAGCCCAAAGGCTATCATTCTTTCTAAAATTCCACCAGAGCTTATGAGTATTTCATGAATGGTTTGCAACGAGACCACCTTCACCCAAGGGACCACAACATTTATGCCAGGAAGTCCAATGCATTCTTTTAGTAGAATTATTGGATCCCCAAAAAAATTTATTAAGCAAGATCAATTCTGATAAGAGTAGCATTAGTGGGGATAATAGTTTGAATCAAATAAAGAGGCATTGAATTGAGAGTGCTTTTAAGAATAGTGAGCCTACCACCAAAGGAAAGTAAATGAAATTTCTAAACAAATTTTATTTAAAATTTTTTTTGAATTAACTCAAAAGAGATGGGATCATTTCAGACATTTAAAAAGAGGAGCACCCAAGTACTTAAGAGGAAGGTGTTGATGTTTAAAGTTAGTGATATGGAGGATTTAATTAATTTTATTATTGGAGATGCTTAAAGAAGTAATAAAATAGCTTTTATTATCATTGATAGATATACCACTTTCTCTACCAAATTTATTTTAAAAAAATCTTGAGATTCTAGATATGATGAATAGAAGCATTAAAATAATGAAATCATCTCAAAGCTTAAATGAGAAACAGAAGACCACCAAGAGTTTTGTAATACATACTAGGATTGTTTAAGAATAGATCATTGATGCTCCTAGATAAGTACTCAACAATAATAAATAAGGTAGGAGTTAGAGGATCCCTTTATCTTAGCCATGGGAAGAAAGAAGCCCAAGGCTTCCCCATTAACCAAATTGAAAACCGCATTATTAATACAATTTTTAATAAGAATGATAAATTTATCAAAAACCTAAATAAATTGAAATAAGGAAATCCCAAAAGATATTGTCAAAAGCTTTGGTAATATCTAATTTGAACATAATCCACCTCTAGTCTTAGCATCTAAATTATGAATTAATTTTGCAAGAATATTATTAGAAATAGATCTACCTCTAACAAAACTAGTTTGGTTTAGAGAGATAATCCAAGTAAAGGACGAGCATTGGTTAGAATTTTGGAAATCATTAAGAAAGTGCAAAGACTAATAGGTCTAACATCACTCCAATAGTCCGATTATCTTTCTTAGGTATGAGAACAATAGAAGTGCTAGAAAAATATCTAGAAAAGGATTACCATTAAAAAAAATCAACCACCTCAACCAAAACATTTTAATAATAAACCAACATTTTGAAAAAATTGGGTAGTGAAACCCTCCACTAGCAACAATAATCTATGTTCATGCTATTAAGAACTTTAAAAATTTCCTCTTCATTAGTACAAGAAATCATTGTCATTATTGTTTATATAGAAGGAATCAAGTGATTTAGAAATAGCAACTCTTATTAAGCATATTTCTAAAGTAATTAATGGTTGAATCCTTAATATCATTATTCTAATCCAATCTCCATTATCATCTTTAATTTTTGAATATTATTTAAAGCTTTCTTTTATTAACTAAAGCATGGAAATATCTAGTATTTCTCACCACCATCAATATGTTTGCTAGTAGCTTTTTGGCACCAATAAGCCTCTTCCATATTTTGAAAATTAACAAGTTTATCTTTCACTCACCAAGTCCTTAATCTTAGTAGGATCGACATAATAGAGACTTCAAGATCACAAACCAATTTTTTCTATTTCTTTGATATTAGCAAAAGGTTTTAAACCAATGCTTATTCCACAAACCCAGATTTTGTTTAAGTCTTTAAACTTAAACCAAATTCATCCCCAAAATTGAATTGTCATGATGTAAGGGAGCTTTCCAATTGTTAACCACAACATTAAAGAAATTAATATGCTGAATCCACATGTTCTGAAATCTAAAATGAGAGAAAATTTTTTAATCTATTAGAGTTATGTTTAATAGAAACCAAAAGAGGAGCATGATCCTATAAGGTTCTACTTAAATGATTCAAGTAATAGGCCATTGAGTAATCCAATGAGTATTAAAAAGAATCTGGTCCAACCTTTGCCAAAGGCTAGAGTTTTGCCAAGTAAAATTTGAACCCTTAAAGCCAATATCAATCAAATTGCAATGAAGGATCATATTGGAAAATTTTTCCATGGAAGGAATATTAGGAGAGCAACCACTGTTTCATTTAGAAGAGAATAAAAAAGTGTTGAAATGCCTATCAATAAACTAAGGTTTATTGACAGAGGTAGCAAAATTCCTTAAATTTTCCTAAAGAAGATTTCTACCAGATCTATGACAAGATGCATAGAGAAAAGAGCCCAAAACACAATAGTCACCATAAGATATTTGAGCATTAACAACTTGTTGAAAATCATCAAGAATAGAAGCCTCCATAAAATTATTCCAAAATACCAAATTTTATTACTAACATTAGAGAAATATTTATTGAAACTGATCATTCTAGCAACATGTTTAATTTTGTTTGCATGAATAAGAGGCTCCAAAATAATAAGTAAAGAAATATTATGAATATGACAAAGGTTTCTAATATAGTTATGAATAGAGAGGGTACCGATCCCTCTAACATTCCAAACAAGAAAATTAAACATAAAAAAAGGGTTAAGAAAAGGTTAATTAAGAGAGGAGAGAGAGGTCAAGTAGGTCTAGTGTTTTTGGACAATTTGGGAGGGAAGTTTTAACATTTTTTTTCTTTTTGATAGCACTTGGAAACCATTTCCTTTCTCATAGAATCATCATCCAAGAAGGATTTAGCAACATTTGAGATTTAGTGGAAGTCTCTGAATAGAAGTGAGTTCTCCTTCTTCCAAGCCATTAGAATTTATTAAAGGCAAATGAGCATCGGGTATAGCAAGAGGGAGCAAAATAGATTTATTAAGAAGGCAAGTGTGAACATCAAGCCCTTCTTCTTCAATACCAGATTATTAGACAAAACCAAATCTTTTGAGAATATAAATCATCGAACTAAAGTAAAGTCGTTTTCAAACTAATATCATGAGAAACCAAAGCCATATTCTCCATTGAATTCAGATGATGCATAACATTGATATCCTCATTAATATTTTCAATTAAAGCTATATTTTCATCAATCAAAATTGGTAAGGATACGGGGATCGACTCAGAGAAAAAAGAATCATCATCCAAAAGTTTAGAGAAATTATTATTTTCCACATTAGAAACCTTCAATTGCATAAGAAATAAGTGGTAAAATACCTTATTAGGAACATTCAATGAATCCTTTTTTTTTTAATTAACTTTTTGATATTTAATGTGGTCGCCTAGTGTTAGGAACAATAGTTTCTTAATAGAATTTTCTTTTAGGTGAGGATGAATGAAACATTCGTAATTATGCCATGGAATTTACAATGAGAACAAAAAAAATAGTGAAATTTTCAAAATCAACTTTCTACATATAACCATTTTTAGATCCCAACCAGATTTCTTTGGGGTGTTTCTTAGTAATGTTTAATTCAACAAGGATTCTAGCCACAGAAAGCTAAGATTTTGTAGTCATTTCCTGATCAATTTGCAACAGTTGACCAAATAAAGCACCCACAGTAAAAAGGAATTGATGATTAATGAAATGAATTCACATATTGGGAAGAGAAATCTAAACTGAAATGATTGAGGATTCTTTCCTAATATCAAAAGTGGAATCCATTTTAGCAACTTCATTTGTAAATTGAAAGAAAAATAAGAATGATGAGTAAAAACATGTGAGTAATCCAAATCATTCGCTAACCGGGATGTCTTTGATTGATTTTGAAGTAGTAAAAGCAAGGTAGTTGATGTCCTAGTAGTATCCATTGGATCCATATTTCCACCAATCATCGGGAAGATGCCAAGCACACTTCACCCAAGTAAAACACAAAAGCCATGACGATTCTAGAAGGAATCCAGAGAATCCAAAAAAATCATCAAGTCAGAAAGCTAAAATGAGAGGGAAAAGGGGAATCACCAGAGCACAGGTCGGGGCTCCAGAGGGTGGGTTTAGGTTAAGGTTTTGTATTTTTTATTTATTTATTTTTTTTTTTTATTATATTTATTTATTTAGGGTTTAGGGGTTTTTAGGGAGTTTGTGGTTTAGGTTTAGGTTTAGGTTTTGTGTTTAGGTTTAGGGTTTAGTTTTAGTTTTAGTTTTGTAGGTTTAGGGTTTAGGTTTTAGGGGTTTAGGGTTTAGGTTTAGGGTTTAGATTTTAGGTTTAGGGTTCAGCTTTAGTCTAGGGTTTAGGTTTTATTTTTTAACTAAGAATAAATTAGATTCAACATTTCTTCTTTTGATTTCATCA
This sequence comes from Cymbidium sinense, assembly GCA_021442155.1. NCBI lineage: Eukaryota > Viridiplantae > Streptophyta > Magnoliopsida > Asparagales > Orchidaceae > Cymbidium > Cymbidium sinense. The sequence continues at coordinate 4,952 of JAKCPB010000218.1, read as the reverse complement.
ACCAAGTAAGACCTCACTTTTGGAGTGAGTTCTCAACCTCCTCTTCTTATACCTAGCAACCTTCTAGACACTATGATTTTCTTAGTCATAAGACACTCTAGATTATGTGAACACTTGACCCAAGCCTAGAGACTTAGAAGTTAATCATAAGATTAGGCCATGCCTTAGGGACTTAGGAAAATCACCCACCCCAAATCCATGTACACCTTCTTAAATTCAATTCAAATCCAAATTTCCAACCAAACCTCAAACTCAATTTCAAATCCAAATCCAAGTCCAAACTCAAAATGATTGAAACCCAAGATCAAATCCAAACTTGAAATCCTTCTTAAGCCCTTTAATCAACCTTCATGAACATAGCCAATATTCCATCCTATTCCAAACTCAATTGATTTTCTTATAAATCAATTACACCTTCAATTATCTTCTCAAATATAAATAAAATATAAATTCAAATAGCCAACCAAACTAAATCTAAAATCAAAACCCAATTTAAACTATTTAAGCCATTTCCTTGAACTTGGCCAAAACATCTAAATCAAGCCAAAATCAATGGATTTTCTCTTGAATCAATCATTCCTTCAATCACCTATCTAGATATAAATAAAACCTACAATCATTCAATCAAACCAAAATTAAGTCAACCCCCAACAGCCCATTTGATGTGAAATATTCTAATGAACCAAAACTCATTTGAATCCAAACAAATTGCAATTGAATTTATATATCAATCTCAAATCTATATATAAACTCAAATAAATCAAGCCAACTAAATCCAATTGGTTCACTTGACCCAAAGTGGCCAATTTGACCTACATGAACCAAAATCCAATTCAATCCAAACCAAAGTGAATTAAGCCAATCCAAACTTCATGTCATGATTGTTGATCAACCTAAGATGATCAATTGATATAAATTGGGTCAAACCAAGTCAACCTAGCATGTTGACCAAGTCAACCCTTTAGCTTATATGAACCCAAACTAGCCAAACTGCAACCTAAGCTAAATCCATCAAAACCAATGATTCAAATCAACCCAAAATTAACATTCAAACATGAATTGACCTTCAATTGAGCCAAACCTAGCCCAATTGGCCCGCTTGACCCAAGTTGACCCAAATTGACATAAAGGGGTCAAATTAGACTAAACCCAAATTAAATCCAATTTAAATCAAGCCAAAGCATACAATCCTCTCCAAATAGTCATATGAACTTGACATAACCCTTGGTTTGACCCAATTTGACCAATTGGTTAGCCTAACCCATTTTGACCCAATTTGACCCAAATGGGTCAAATTATGCCAAACCTAACCAAATGAACTCCAAATGACATGAAATTTGGTCCAACTCACTTTTGACTCATTTCAAATCTCAAATTCAATGCTAAATGATCACTCCCTTAGGCTAAGGGTATCACATAAGACAAAACACCTATGTAAATGGTCATTTCTCTTGGCCACTTGGCATCTCATCAATTGTTCCAACTAGGCTCCAAGGACACTCCAACCCAACCCAAGAGGTAGTTGTGCTATGACTCATGGGAAAGTGAAATCACCTCCTCCCCATTGAACACTTGGCATGAAGGACCTCCACTTTTTGACACCCACTTGTCCTTCATCAGCCACCTCCCATGCATTGGCCAACCAAGTTAAGCCACCTAAGGAGAATCCTAACCACCCCAAGCCAAGGACACCTACTTGGAGCCAAAAATCACCATGAATGAGGTGATTTTCGGACATTGCAAGGAGACAAAAAATAGAGAGGCAAAAACTCTTCCTCACACACTCATTTCACTCTCTTAGAGCTTCCAAACCAACCAGCAACCATTCCCACTTGGTTTTAAGAAAAGCCATCAAAATCAAGTGGATTTTGAGGAAGGAAGCAAACCATTAGTGGATAAATTATTTCTAAGTGAAGCAAGAGCCCAACCATTGAAGCTTCTTTTGCACTTAGAGCGCTTTCGATCATCATGCCACCAAAAATCATCCTGGTGAGATAATTTTCAAGAACCATAACCAGCCTTAGGTTCTTTTGTTTGTCAATTTTTGCTTGATTTTAGAATTTCCTTTAGATTACTATTTTACATCATCCCCACACATTTTGAGCCAGAAAATTGAGCCAAAATGAAGTTTTTCGTTCAATTTTTTCTCAAGAATCACAAAAATCTTGCCCGAAATAGTGTTCCTTCCAGCTCTTCCACCAAATTTCGCCAACCATCTAATCATTATTCAGAGAGGGATAGACGCATGTATTATGGATCATGTCTCAAATGGATCACATCGATCGCTTCAGATACAATTGGACCATCTCGATCCGGAGATGGTATCTATCATTTACATCCTTGTTCACATTTTGCTCATCTCGATGTGGCACCATGCCGCATCATACGATGCCATGGCACGCGTGGTCCAATCAATGCACTCAGGTCGTCATGTAAGATATTAGATTTTCTTCTTTAAAAATTACTTTAAAACACATGAAACTTTAAAAATTTCAAAAAAAATACTTAACTAAAAATTGCAAATAATAGCTCATTGGATTTGTCTTTCCGAGAGGAATCCAATGAATCCAAAAGCCCCAAATTTCACTAAATATTTTGAGCTTTAGGGAAAATCAAATTTCATTAATTAAACCAAAAAGACACATCAGATTGATTTGAAAATTTTCAAAAATTAAAAGTGAGTTTAAAATCTACCTACCATACAAATTTCAAGTTAAAAGGATTTATGGATTGGGAGATATTGCATTCTGAAGTTGAAATAGTTAAAATAAATTAATGGAATTTATAACAATCATGAAAATTCATTTAAATCAGTTAAAAAACTTTGGAAAAAATCATAGAAAATCATAAAAATGTAAGTATATTTGTTTTGAAGGTATTTCTGAATTAAAATTGATCCCAATTAATTTTAAACTAATTAAGGCTTAATTTAGGTTTAATAAAAAACTTAATTAGCTTAATTACTCTCTAATTACCTAAGTAATTAATCCCAAACTTTTGAGGTTGATTAATGGGATGACCTCTACCTCATAATTTTCTTGGGATTTATTGCTTGGTTAATTAGAAAATTTGTTATCTTAACCTTAATTACTTTCCTAATTAAAATAATTAATTAATATATAGTAAAAAATCATTAAGCTTGCTAATCATTGTGAAATAGTGAATGGGCATGGGGAATGAGATTGGGAGCTCTTTCCCAATCTTTTTCCTAAGTCCATTTCACTTGAACGAAAATTAATTAATTTGGGATTAATTTATGGTTTAATTCATTAATCAAATTGCTTAATTAATCAATTTGAAACTATAATCACATGGAATCTTAATTAATCAATTCATGGGTAGATTTTAGGTGTTCAATAACCTAAAGACATTTAAAGGAAATTATGGTTAACCCACATGTGGGAAAACCATGAAAGTACATAATTAAGTTTCTTAACTTAATTAATCACTAATTGTGAGCCAATTGGATTAGGCCTTTTTCATTTCTTAGGTTCATTGTTGATTTAATTTCCAATGTATGTACATATCATGTAGGCTCATAATTACTTGGTTAATTAAATTAAGGCAACATAGGTAAGGGTTAATTAATGGATTTAATGCATACAACCAACCTATAAAATCAACTTAATTATTTTTCATTAAACCAAATTGAATCATAAGCATGGGAATGGGTTAGGATCAGCAAACTTTCTCATTTTTATTCAAACCAAATCAAATATGAAATTGAAAGTGATAATTAAAAGCCTTGGTTTTCTTTAAATTCTTTTATTTTATTTGATTGTACTTAATTAAATTGAATGAAATCACATGTTTATGATCATTCATTCCTTTCCAATCATGTTAAATGTTGCATGTCATTTGAAATCATACATTCATCTTTTCAAAATTAATTAAATCAAATGGTTTTCCTTTATGTCAAGCTTGCATGTGTTGATTTAATTTATAATATGTGTGGCTATTATCACTATTAAATCCAAACATATTTTCCAAAGCTTATAAATGAATGGTTACATATGCTATGAGTGCTAGTTATAAATACATAAGAGATGTATGTGATTATAGATTAAATGTATATGAAGCTCTTTCCTTTTATTCATGTATTGATTTATGTAAGTGAGAATGTTAATGGGTATATAGTCTGGACATCCCGGGAATACAAGGCTTTAGTTAGCGCCAAGGAGGTCATTTGATTACCTCACTTCCCTGGTTTAACAATGGCACATACTCCATTTGATTTCATTCTTATGTATTTCAATACTAAAATTTGGATGAGGCTTTAATTCATATACATAAATGATTCAATCAAATTAAATATCATTTTTGCATGATTTTCATTCTCCAAATTATAATACATGTGTATGTATTTAAGAAAAGTGGTATATAGTGGACATCCCGAATATGAGGTTTTAGCTAGCCTAAGGAGGTCATTTGATTACCTCACTTCCTAGTTTGACAAAGGCACGTACTTGGTTAGTTTTTATGCATACATGTGTGTATTTAATTAGAGAATGGTAATCCTTCCTTTTTATTAAAAATACATGCATTTGCAATTGTTCAAGTGATTGAATTAATTGATCATGTGATTTGGAGCTTCTTTCTTATGTTCATGCATGTAAATTTACATATGGTTTGAATGTAATGGTATATAGTCCAGACATCCCGAGAATATGAGGCTTTAGCTAGCCCCAAGGAAGACCCATCATGCCTTAAGAGTTCTTATTAGGTGATTAGGTCCATTATAGGCTAATAATTTCTATCTTTCTAGATAGTGCATCTTTTTTTAATGTACTGATCATTTCAATAAGTACCCCTAAGATCTACATGGTGTCCCACATCTCAAAAAATAAACACCATAGATTTTTCTGACTCACTGGGAGGGTTCCTCTCCATCTCTAGTAAATTATTGTCTCCAAACATCGAGTGGACTTGTATTTATATGGGTCCCAGACTAT